>APFE030529625.1:19530-126041 GCA_000404065.3 Pinus taeda
AAGAGGGTGAAATTTTTGCGATGTCCAAATTGGAAAAATTTTATGTCGATCTTACACCTCTCGTTGACATGAACCTGACAGTGTAGTCAGTTTCCTGATCTGAGCAGCAGAATTGTAGAGGACCTGAAGGAGGTAATCTTTGAAGAATCTAGGGGGAATCTAAAAGATTCCTTGAGCCCCAGATTCTCACTTTCTTAGAATTCAGAAATTTGAGAGTTGATTTTGCACTATTCAATGCCGTAAATCTGATGGTGCATTCAGATTTTTCATTTTCTCATTTCATTTTCCAGCCACTTTTCAAAGTGGAGTGCAGGTGTCAGCATTCATGTGCGAGTAGCCATTTCCATGAGATTCAACACCACGAGATTCGACGTGCGACCAACTTCAATAGATTGACATCCTTCTTCATATGGACATTAGATGTGAGGTATATGCAGTTTATTCATGTACTTCTTTTGCTATGCATCGTGCTACACAAATCCATGTTTGATGCTTGATGTGGGATCTTGTTTCTTACTTATTCTCATGATTCCTACTTGATGTGATGCGGAATCATCTGTGTGATGTACTTGTTGTCATGATTCGTAATGTTATGTTTTGAGATCCCCTTGTTGTATGTTGATGGGATACTCATGTTTTCACCATGTATGTTTGCATTGAGATCCCTTTTGTGCCATGTCGGCGAGATGCTCATGGTCATCATGCATGAGTTTGTGTCATATTGATAGGAGTCTATTGACTAAAAGTTCCTATAGTGGAACATCTCTTGGAGCCACTCCTGCGTGAGGGAATTTTTCTTTGTATGATAACAACATCACCTCTATGTACATAATCACTATTGACAACATTTAATGCAGTGGCCTACACCATCTTGACACCAGGGCACGGTGATGTAGTCCCTCCTGGACGAACTCCATTATCAATGACTTATGTTTTTATGTTGCTGATAATTGACATGTTCCTCTTCTTTACAGCATGCACATGTATTCATTTATGTTTCTTTTAAAAATGCAAGTTAGCACATCATGAAAGTAAAAGGTCTTAGAAGGGTCCTTTGTCACATTGGACCTAGATCAAGTGGTATCAGAGTGGTCTTTGTGTAGATGTGAATAGTAGCGTGAACAATGGAACATGCAGTGACAGAGGATGAAAAAGCGATGTATGAGACCATGCTAAAAATTTCTAAAAGGGTGGGAATAATATATGAAACTCTACAGAAAGAGACAGAGGAAAAGGAGCGATTACAGCTTCAGTTGCAAGCCATATAAGAGGCCATGGAAGAACTGAAGCACAACAAAAATAATCTTCAAATAGAGAATGTTGAATTGAAGATGTGTCTACATGAAGAGAAAGAAGAAAAACTAAGGACGAGGCCTTGGAAAAACTACAACGTCACCCATGTGAGGTAAAAAGTAATTCTTTGAATTCATGTATATGTCCTGATGATGATTTCGCTGTTTTTGAAAATCATACCACAAGAATTGGCTCTAAAATGTTGAAGAAAATGGGGTATGAAGAAAAATGCTTGGGTGTTAATGGCCAAGGCATTGTCAACCCCATCAAAGTAGAAGAATTACCCTGTCAGATAGGACTTGGGTATGTGAGAAAATAAGTTGGAGAATGTGCCAAGACAACAAACGTATCACTAGCAACAAATGATGAGAAACACTCATCAGTTATTTCCAAATCGAAAGAGGAGGTAAAATATGTTCATTTCCTTTCGGTTTCATCATCACGTAGTATGATTTGTGTTGGAGATTTGGAGATCCCAATTACAAAGAAAAACATGAGGCTCCTTACAAGGACGAGGCATGAGGAGGAAGAAAACCTTGGTGTTATTAACCAAGGCATAACTCAACCACTGGAGGTTGTACAAAGTCCTCAATTTGTAGGCTTGAGACACACCAAAGGAGAATGCTCAAAGGTGTTCAATTCTTCCAAGACATCGTTGAGGAAAAAGAATGATGGGAACACATCCCCATCATCCCATAGCAGTGGCCATCATAGGGAAAGAGCTGAGGCAATCTCTCATTGCCATACCTACACCAGATATGGCAAGGAAAGTTATAACCACTCTCGACATTTGAATTTTGATTTTGAATATAATCATGTTGTTAATAATGAACGTGAAGCATGGCATCGAATAACATGTACCTTTTGTGGATTGCATAACCATACGTTTTCTAAGTGTTGGAAAAGAATGTCAACACACAAAAGGATGAGGCATGAAAAACCCTCTCAACAGCAGGTAAATAAACATGTGAAGAAGATCTAGAGGAAGAAGACCTATTGCAATGATTGTGACAAAAGTGGCCATCAAAGAGCCACATGTTGGAAGCTCCATCCAGAGCAGTGCCTTAAAGACAAAGTGTTGGTGCATGAACTAGGTGAAACGATGGTTTGACAAGCAAAGCCACCACAAGGAGGTGATCCATTCACAGTGACAAGTGAAAAATTGTTTCTAGATATGTTAGCATTCATGGTCGTACTTTCTTAAAATCATTTGTTGCATTTTAAAATGTAAAAGTGATGATGTGTTTTCCATCAATCGTTCAGCAACAATGATGTCTAGTCTTATTTTTAGTTGCAGGATAAACTGTGAAAGTGATGTCGTGTTTCCATCACTTGCCAAAACAAATAGTGTTTGGCCTTATATTTGTAAATCATGTGTTGTAGTGATGATGTGTTTTCCATCACTTGTTGAAGCAACAATGATATGTTGGCCTTGTTATTGTAGTTGGGGTATTGTGTCCATCTTGATGTAGACTTGACCACTGAGTATGTGTTATAAACTCATGGCAAGTGTGGGATGCTTAGGTAATTAGCTGGTCATGAAAGTCAAGCATGTCATTTGCAAAACAATGTAATACAGGTTGCAAAAGTCGCAGACAACAGCTCATCGCTTAAGGCTCCGAAGAACAAAGGTGAAGTAGATGGAAGCGAGACCTTTCAGGATACTTGTGATGCAGACAAGGTATAAAAAAGTTGTAAGGTGTTTTTCATGCTTTAGGAGAACCAAAAGCTCCTCAGTGAGGAGGATTGATCCAGGTGGCTCTAGAGACACACACAGGACAAAGAGGGTTTATGAAAGGTCAAAAATCAAAGTGCCTGGATTATGCTTGAACCAAGTTCATGTTAAAGATCTCATCGTTGTGATCATGGTGGTGCAAATAGTTCATCAATCTGAGTCTGGATGAGTAATATAGAGGTAGTCAAAGTTTGGTTGAGTTTCACTGACTTGGAAGGCTTAATAGAGACACAGTTTGGAAGTTTTCCAAGAGATGGAAGCCAGCCAACTTCGGTCGGATTTCGGGTTAAATTGTGGCCTCATTAGAATGACTCCTATGGTCTAAATTTCGGAAAATTCAAAAAAATGCTATGGTATGTTAAAGTTAAAAAATTATATAGGAGGTGGTGGGCCACCACCCCACACCTCATATAACAATATGTATTAGTTTGAGGAGCCGTTGGGAGTTGAACCCATGGCGGGCAAGAGGGCCGGTCCCACCCACATGGTGGCCCCATGTGCCATAAAACCAACACCCCCACCATTTAATAACCGACAAAGAAACAACATGTCATACACTGTGTAATACACCTGCAAGAGTTATGCGGCAAGCCACCCAAGGCAGACCCGACCCCCAAAAATAAAAATGTGGTTTGAATGAAATATGTTTTGAGTTAAAATGGAGGGTTCGAGGTTTGACCACCCGACCTCCTCCTCATAATTTGTTGCCTTAACAAATCCACCTAAACTGATTTGTTGGATAATCTGCATGAGATTTTATATAAACCTTCATTTCAGTAATGTGCCCAGGAGGCAGATGGAGGAACTAGGAGTGGGCATAGAAAATGAGGCAACATATTTTTTTAATTAAATTTTAATGCAGGTAGAACCATGACTAAGCAACATTTCCAAGAGGGTGAAATTTTTGTAGTGTCCAAATTGTACAAATTTTATTTCGATCTTACACCTCTCAATGACACAAACCTGATGGCATAGTTAGTTTCCTGATCTGAGTAGCAGATTTATAGAGGACCTGGATGAGGGAATCTTTGAGGAATCTAAGGGGAATCTAAAAGATTCCTTGAGCCCCAGATTCTCACTTTCTCAGAATTCAGAAATTTGACAGTCAATTTTGCACTATTCGACACCACAAATCTGATGGTGCGTTCATATTTTTTATTTTCTAGCCACTTTTCTAAGTGGAGTGCAGGTGTTAGCATTCATGCATGAGCAGCCATTTCCATGAGATTTGACACCACGAGATTCGACATGCGACTAGCTTCAGCAGCTTGACATCCTTCTTCAGATGGCCCTTGGATGTGAGGTATATGTAGTATATTCATGTACTTATTTTGTTATGCATTGTGCTACATAGATCCTTGTTTAATGCTTGATGTGGGATCTTGTTTCTTACTCGTTCTCATGATTCTTGCTTGATGTGATGTGAAATCATCTATGTGATGTACTTGTTGTCATGATTCATCATGTTATGTTTTGAGATCCCTTTGTTGTATGTTGATGGGATACTCATGTTTTCGCCATCTATGTTTGCATTGAGATCCCTTTTGTGCCATGTCGGTGGGATGCTCATGATCATCATGCATGATTTTGTGTTATACTTATAGGAGTCTTTTGACTAAGAGTTCCTGTAGCGAAACATCTCTTGGAGCCACTCCTGCGTGAGGGCATTTTTCCTTGTATGATAATGGCATCACCTTTATGTACATCATCACTATTGACAACTCTTAATCCAGCGGCCTACACCATCTTGACATCGTGGGCTGGAGACATAGTCCTTCCTAGACGAACTCCATTATCAATGACTTATTGTTTTTATGTTGCTGATAACTGACATGTTCCTCATCTTTATAGCATGCACGTGTATTCATTTATGTTTCTTTTAAAAATGTAATTTAACACATCACAAAAGTAAAATTTCTTGGAAGGGTCCTTCATCACATCTGGACCTAGATCATTCCAAAAGAACAAGATTACAGGACAGTGATGGAAATGTAGCTGGAGTAGCAGTTGAGCGAGTGTCCTCTAGCCTGCCGATCTATGAAGATACAAAGTTGTATCTAGACTAGGACATAAAACTGAAGTGGCAAGAGGTCAATGAAACATTTGTAGGCACTTTCGAGGAAGACCTCAAAGACCGTTAGGTGTACGTGAACATTCACAAGTCTGGCTTGTACCAGATTGCATGCAGATATCTCGTGTTCCCATTCATGGACATGATACAGTTGACCATCTCTCACACTGATCCCAAGATGTTGACCTTGAGTAGTGTCAGTGGGATGAATCTTGTGACCTTTTGGGCATGCGATTATGATGATATGTAATAGATTTCAGAGTCATGAGTGTCATGAAGAGTCCATTCATCTTACCCAAAATCAGTGCTAACTCTAGAGACATTCTGAAGAACTAGGTAAAGGAGCCAGCTTGATTCAGGTTGACACCCAACCAAATCTACAAGATGAAGACACTGAGGAAGGCATACCAATACTTGGCCATATATGCACATCAACTATATGGCCAAGCCAACACAAAAACTTTCCCACAGAATTGGGTGATCACACTGGACCAACTGGCTAGAGAGGGAAAACCACATAACTAGTATAGCATATTGGCTCATTAGTTGAAGGAACAAGTAACGAAGGCTCAACAGTCGCCTAGAGGTATGCATGCAGATATCTACATGTCTGCCTACATCCTAGATGTAGTGTGCCCGACAAGCGTTCTCGAACTTGGAGTGGGCATGGTCACCAGCAAATACTATTGTGAACACATATTTCAAGTTGTGATCCGGATGCAGCTTGAGAGTAGTAATCACATGATTGTCCGATCATTTTGTCACCCCTATGTACAAGATGATATATGAACAAGATTTACCCTACATGTCAAAGGAAGCAATGGAGGCATTGTTGGGAATTAATGCTTAGTATGCCTCACTGTCTGGCACTTTCATCCGAATGTTCAGTGCAGAGAAGCCTCTGCATGTTCTACCAAAGTTTCCCTTGGATGTACTTGTCATGTCGGAAGTAACATATCACATGTTGTTAGGATTGACAGCTATACTGCATCGGAAGAAGAAGGCACCTTGGCCCTCTCTTCTATTGTGGATTGGGTTATATGAGATCTAGAGTATCAAGCAAGTGGATGTCGAAGCAAAATAGATGAGGAAGTACCCACTCGAACTCCAAAGCTACAATCTGTGTGACCCACATTGCATTGTGAAATATCACTAGAGGAGAATTCAGTTCAACTGGATCCATGGGGCATTTCATTGGGCCGAGGAGGATCCATGGAGATATTGCTACAGTTTCTCTAGACCCAATGAATAGGTTAGCTTTGCTATGGAGTGGTTATCGAAGCAACAGGAAGCAACATCATGAAGAGCACTAGTAGCAATAGTAGCAGCAGTGGCAATAGAGGCAAGCATACCAGTGTGCGACAAAGGTAAAAGGAAGATTGTAGATCGTATGGAGGAGGAGAAAAGTTGCAAGTTTCAAGCAGATCCATTGGTAGAGAAAGAAATGATGGCTATAGAGGCAAAGAGGCACCAGCGTGACATGTGAATCATGCAAAGGAAAAGGGATAAGAAGAGAATGGAAGAAGCAGAGAAGGAGTTGCATGAGCTGAGGGAGAAACTTTAAAAGGAACAATATTTGTGCAAACAGGAGAGAGAAGTGCAACAACAACATATACAGCAGGGGGCGCAACATGTGTAGAGAGATGAAGCAGTGCCTGTACAGGTAGTTGATTCATTAGAACAACTGGCATCAGGCAAACACGGTGAACCATCGTAGGGACAAGACTTCGCTCATGAGATAGAACAAGAACTTAAACAATTGGATGTAGACATGGAGCAGCAGGAGTTGGAACAGGACACTAACCTCATGCCTCACCGCAAAGAGGTCCACTCACCCTCTTCAATGCATCCAGATGATGAGAAAGTATCGAATGACTAAGGAGGCACTAATATCCTTGATGATCAGCAGGAAGAAGAGATGCACAACATCTCATTCAGCAAATCCCAACATAGAGTTGTGTAGTCTCGTAGAGTGTCAACTCTGGAGGATCATACATCTCCTGCGCAAGTTAAGGAATGAGTGATCATGACTAATGTGCAAAAATATCCATCTACCTTGGTTGATGCAACCAGAGTGTATGCCAAAGCCACTAGATCAAGTGTTCACTTCCTAATAGTTGAGAATGAGAAAATAACAAAGGAACTACAAACGGCTAAGCAAAGAGGAGACTTGGTGGCACTTTCCGCCTGAGCTAAATTGAAGAAGGCAATACTAGATGAAGTATTGTCCCTTGACATAGTTATGCGAGCATTGTACTCCAAGTTTGGTACCATGCACAAGGTAGTTGCCCATCTCAATGGATGGTAGCAGCGATGAACTAGAGGAGTATGTATTTTGATGAACTTGCATGTTGTTGTTGATGACATGAAAACATGGATGATGAAGTATAAGGGAGCCCCACTTCACTTGCCTAAGATGATGAGGGCCAATGTGATCAAGGTAAAGGCATGTATCTAGAGTCAGATCCAAATTTATAAAGAGCTCTCGTAGTTCATCACTAGCATACATGCTTCCCATCCATGAGTATTCACGAGTATGGATGTTGTGGTGCACACACATGTGATCCCATCACTTGGGACTCTCACTTAGGAAAAGACAAAGAAACCAGTTTGAATAGAGCTTGACTCATACTTCGATTACTTGATGCGCATTGCCACCAGCCTAGACTTGCCTGTCAGTGTAGACATCATGCACAAGTATGTTGTCAGTCTAGCCACATTGAAGACAATGATGTGCATGAGTTTAGATGAGTTGGACAAAGGAGCCTAAGAATTGTACCCAGAAGCTATGGAGGCAAGTGTTAGGTTTCAAATGGATGTCACCGTGGAACACATGGACACCATCAAGGACTACAGATCTTGGCATCAATATGTTACTAATGATTAGCATGAGGATGTTGAGGAGTTGGACTTCCATGGTTGTCTAAGTCATAATTATGTCTAGTTTGGCTTGCTCAAGCCATTTTTTTCACATTGGTACATGTGCATTGTAATGTTAAGTCATGTTAAGTGTAAGTCAAGTATTGATAGTTGGATGTAACAGTCATATAGAAGGTGAAGAGTCATGAGGGTAATTGAACAATCACAAAGGGAAATGTCAAGGGTCACCCCACCCTTTGCTATAAATAGTCCCTCATAACTCATTGTCTAGGATTTTTGCCAGCCTAGCTTCCGATAAGACTATCTTGGAGAGAGCTTGGATAGTATCATAACATGCCTTAGCTTCTCCACTACACGGAGCTAGTACATATCTTTGGAGGAGCAGGCAGATGTGGCTATAACGTTCCACTATTGGGGCTAGTGGGTGTACATGGATGTATTGTATGACTGGAGCTTACACTTCTTTATATAATAAGAGCCAGCACATTTGCATATGTTGTATTGTATTCCATCTATCTTGTTTACTCTAAATGGCATATGTGTTTGCTTTCTTATGCACGCATGTATGGACTGTTCTATATGAGCATATATAAATCTTTATGAAATTCGTTGATTGGTTTAACCATCACTTTAGATTTCCAACTGACTTGCTTTCCAGCTTGTGATGCATCTTCGATCATGTGTTCCCTTCCCATCTGAGTACTATTATGGGTTGTTAAGAGGAACACTCATCTCAACTCACTGATGTTAGAACCTCTCATGCACCTTCCTTGACTCACTGCAACGCTCACACCCTTGCTACTAACAAGGTTATCCTGCTTGTCTCTGTGTGAAATCATGGACAAGACATTACCATATGACCCACTGCTCGGACTCCTACACCAAATGGTCTAAGGTCTAATTGGGACTTCTTACCGAGGAGATCCCCTTGACATGTTGATGGGTCTAGCATCGTCAACATTTCTAGCGCTAGAAAGAGGGCTTGATGACAAGTTGTGTCCTCTCATCCAGTTTTGAACATTTTCATACCTTTCATGGATTCTTGCACTCTTCTCCCTTCGTGATTTTTCTCGAATCATGAATATGTCTCCATCACGAGGGATTTTTTCGATCTCTTGTCCACTTACATGTATGATGGTGAAGGCGAAGTGGCCTAGCCTAAGTACTTACATGCCTTTCTTTCCATGCTTCATGAGGAAGATGGGTGTTCTGACGAATAGGCTAGCTTGTTGCTTTCATACACACTTCGTGAATCTCCACGTCGATGGTTGCTCAGCCTACCGGCTGATAGCGTGCACTAACTTGAGCACTTATGTGATTTCATTGAAGAAACTTTCTATCATTTTGATCGAGACTATCTTGACCAAAAACTATTATAGCAATGGAAGGATCCGCATGAATTGGTTATCGATTTTTGGAAGTGCTTCATGACTTGCAATTTCAAGCTCCGAGGAGTCAGATGAAATTTTCCTATCTTTGGGACTAGTTCAAGTATTGCCTTAAGAAATCTGCCCGTCCCAAGAAGAATCTTGAGATCAAGTCTCACTCAACATTCCTCTGTGAGGGAGCTATACAATCTCATGTGAATGTGGTCACTGTCTGGATTGACTAGCTACCTTACCCTCATTCAAAAAATCCACCATTTTCGAGTAATGTTAAGGATCATGCTCACAAACTTGTTCAGCTTTCACATCCTCCCAAAATTAGTTCACTCAATTTTTTCACAGATTTGGTTGTGAGTCCTTTGAGTTCTCATTTGCATTATGTTCTACGACCTTTGTCTTCACACTCAACCGGATGATACTGTCTTATGTTCGTCCATTCTAGACTCTTCACTTGTTGTGAATGAGGAGCAAGCCACTAATAGAGTTGATGTTGCACAACCAACATGTGTTGTCATTCACAAAGAGTATGAGTGGGAGCTTGAGCATCAACACTCAGCAAAGGATGAATCCCTTCCATCCGAGCCCCTTTCGTTCTTTCCTAACATCTTTGATGAACCTGCCATCCATGATTTTACATGTTTGTCTTCATCCATGGATGCATCCATTGTTGATCACTTGCAAGACTCAACAAATGTTGGTCCATGATTCGATAATGGAGAGGACAAGTTATTCATTGAAAATCCACTTGATCTTTCACCCGTATTTTTTGGAAACACGTAGAATGATTTTGTTCACTTTACATATACCCCTCTATTTGTTTCATATAATCATGAGGATGCCGATGCAATCATTGATTTTTTTTATCATGGTGGTCGTGATCGATTTTTTTCCATATTTGATCATGATCATGACTCTATTTTAGTTGATCTTTTGGAGCCAATGGTTTATTATGATCTATCTGATGAAGAATTTGAAACACCCAAGACTATCAAGGCACTTTAGCCCAAGCTGATGGTTATGTCAGGCCCTCGCTCTCTTGGGGTTAGTCTCACTTCTGATCATGAAATTGTTCAATAACCTCAGGCTCCTTATCACACATCTACATGCATTGAAGATCCATCTCACACACAGATCATATTTCCTCCACTTTAACTACATGATCCCATCGCTCATGCATTGGAGGAATCTTACATTGCAAGCACTCGTTCGTGACCCAAGTTATCTTTGTTCTTTCCTTTTCTTGCATGTAATAGTCAAGAGCGTGCTTATGCTTCAAACTTTCATGCAGTGTCACACAACACTATGATAAGTCCACGGACTGCTTGTCATGCACTTGCACTCACTTATGTCCTATTGGAACTTTGAAACATGAAGTGTGGTTTTCTTCATTGTTATATCTTTCTTGCTAGTTCGCACAACTGGGTTGCTTGTAGACCGAGCCTTCACCAACATGGGTCAACCAACGCGTCGGTGGCTGCATTGGAAATATCACTTCATGTGATCAGGCTCATGCACCATTAGTGTAGGAGTAGGAGTAGCGTTTGCTTTTAGTTATTTTTTTTGCATTCTTGTTTGCTTACTCGCTTTGTTTTCTTGTTTGTCTACTTGCTTGTTTTCTTACTTTCTTTTGTTTCACTTTTGATTTTTCTCTTGCTTTTCCTTATTTTTTGTTAGTTCGCTTGTTACATTTGTATAGTTCACTTGTTTTTCTCATAGGCTAGTTTCACATGAAACCATGTATGACTCTTGAAACAAGTTGGGTGAAGTACAACAGGGCTTCTATAGTTATCACTACTTGGTTATCTGTCATCTTGCCTCTGTATGAAGAACTTGTTACTTTTAGTCTGTGTTATGTCAAAGGAAAATATGTATTTTTCGAAGTGAACCTTGGTGAAAACACAATGCTTGTGTGCTAACTAATGTCACCTTCTCTAGTCGGTTGTTTTTAGGTTAACCCTTGTTAGCTCAATTAAGTAAAGTAAGGCGAGGGGTAAAACCCTAATAGGCACATTAGAGATATAATAAACTACTTCTCTGCTGGAACAACCTCTTCTACTCTCAATAAGTCGGGATCCCTCTTCCACCTCTAAAATGAATAATTGTTATGCACAGTTGAAAAAATGAAAAATGAAATGTGAAAAAATTCGAAAATGAAAATGAATAAGGTGAAAGAAGAGAAAGGCTTCCTACGCAGAGAACTGATGAAAATAACTTCATCGGGTTATTGACCAAGCTCACTAGTAGTGGAGCCATTCTTGTGTTCCTATGTGACTCCGCCAAGGTACTGCCTAGGCTTGCTAGCAGCAGAGCAACACCAGAGATGAAACTAAGACTCTGATGAATATACTGTGTGTGCACTAATATACCCCTTAACCCCAATTGAAACAACTATGTTTCCTTTGCTTGGAATGTGTGTTAATTGACCGCTTGGCAGATGATATGTCTTACAATTAAGCTAGTGTGAAACCAAGATGAGCTGAGAATTGATCAATACTTCTGGAGGTGTTAGACTTTCTTTTCATGAACAAGGTCCATTCAGAGAGCTAGAGTTATACCAATGTGTTGGAAAGTGTTGTAGTAGCTACAACCACCCTCCAAAATTTTTCCTTAGCTTCATTTTGGAGCCTCCCTACCAACCTTTCAGAGCACCTTGTCTTGTTTTGTCAAGTACATAAGCTTCAGTATTTTGCTTGCACAAAGGCAGCCTATTGATCACAACTTCATGAATTCCCCTCACAGGTTGTTCACCTGGACTTGGTCTAGCTATAGGCTAATCAACTTCCCCAAGAAATTGCATGTTTCTGAAGGGAAACCAACATTCCCTCCAGAAATTACGCAATCCTCTTTGAAAGCTTGTTGGGCTCCATAATTGCACAATTCTGCTAGTCAAAACTCCTAGTGAAATTACGCAATTTTCCCCGGCAGGGTTGCTCAGCCCAGAATTTGCGCAAATTTGGGCAGTAGTCAGCTACTCTACCCAAACATTGTACAAATCTCCTGGGTAGCCAGCCCAGCTCCCAGCCAGAAATGTGCATTTTCCTCAAGCAGTTGAGTAGCTTCATGCATGAGTAGTCTGGTTGACCAGTTCCACCTGGGACCAAGGAAACTTGACTTGCATGCATGGATTTCTTTTTCGTGGGATAGAAAAAGGCATCACATGATTCAGGGAGATATTTTTAGTAGCTGGAGGTTACATGCAAAGTTTTTTTAGAAACTTTCCTCCAAGTGTCATTTTTTCTAGATTTGTGGCATGCGCATCATGAGCTCAAAACTTATTTATTCGATGCATCAAAGTTCATTATTTCACATCAATCTTGGAGCTCTAACATCCCACAACACATCCAGGACTTTTGGACACATCGGGCTTAGCTATTCATGGGTAAGTGACCTCAAATTGTCTTTTTTAGCATTTCCATCTCTTTTTTTGTATTCTCTTATTTGAGTGATGTTTGCTTGATTTATTTGAATGCTTGCTGTTGTTTACATGTATACTAGCTTTTCTTAGCTCCATTTTAGTTTTCGTTGCTATCTCACTATTGTCACATGCATGAAACTATTTTGCACAAACAGTTATCAATCCAGTGAATCGCTTCACCGACATGCATGTTGATATGTTTGTTGGATCTTTCATTCATGTTGGCAAGTATTTTCAATCACTTCTACTATAACGTAGTGTCGCCATGCATTCACTATCATATTCACTTTCAGTTGCTCGTCAGCCAGTAAGGCCAACCTTAGCCCGAACTCTGCTTTCACTAAGACAACATTGCGCAATATGGGGAAGGAAGGCTCTGTCTTCCTCTCTAGAAATGCACATTTTTGCCCAGGACTATCCTCCAGGACTATTTTGTACATTTCTGAGGAACAGTTACTGCTAGCCCAAAAAATTGTGCAATGTAGTCCTTGAGCTTGCATTCACTCCTAGTTGGAATTATGCATTTCATAATCGCAACATCTAGCAACTAGTCTCGATTGCGCATTGTGAAAGTCTAGTAGCTAGTCTTGCTTCCCAGACAACCCAGACTTCCTTTCGTATAGTTTTGGAAGCCAGTCACCCAGCCTCCCAAAAGAAATTGCACAACCTTGCCCATCAATTTCCTAGGTATGTATTATGTCATTCCCCGAATTTTCTTTGGTTTTTGCCAATAGATTTCTTGCCATGCATGTTTCTTGTCTATAGATTCTTTAGGTGTTCATCCATCTTAATGGATTCCAACAGAATAGGATCATAGGACACTAATGGAAATGTAACTGGAGCAGAATTTGAGTGACTGTCCTCTGGTCCACCGATCTATGAAGATAAAAAGTTGTCAGGACATCAAATTGAAGTGGAAAGAGGTCAATGAAACATTTGCAAGAACTTTTGGCGATGTCCTCGAAGACCGTCAAGTATACGTGAACATTCACAAGTCCAGATTGTACCGGATTGCATGCAGATATCTCGCGTTGCCATGCACAGACATGATACACTCGATCATCTCTCACACTAATCCTAAGATGATGACCTTGAGCAGTGTCAGTGGGACAAAGCTTGTGACCTTGTGGGCATGATATTATGATGATATGTATAAGACGTTAGAGCCTGTGACTATCATGATGACTCCATTCAGTTTACCCAACAACAGTGCTAACTCCAGAGACATTTTGAAGAATTGGGTAAAGGAGCTAACATGATTCAAGTTGACACCCAAATAGATCTACAAGACGAAGATACTGAGGAAGGCTTACAAATACTTGATCATCTTTGCATGTCCATTGTATGGCCAATCCAGCACAAAAACCTTCCCACAGAGTTGGGTGATTGCACTAGACCATCTGGATAGAGATGGAAAAACATGTAACTGGTCTGGCATATTGGCTCATCAGATGAAGGAACAAGTAATGAAGCCTCCATAGTCACCTAGATGTATGCATGCAGAGATTTACATTTCTGCCTACATCCTAGATGTAGTCTATGCCCAACAGGAGTTCCCATGCTTGGAGTGGGCATGGTCACTGGCGGAGACTACTATGAATACATATTTCAAGTTGTGGTCTGAATGCAGCTTCAGAGGAGAATCACACAATTGTCTGATCATTTTGTCACCCTTGAGTACAAGATGATATTTGAACAAGATCCACCCTGCATGTCAAAGGAAGTAATGGAGGCATTGTTGGGCATTGTTGATTAGTATGCCTCAATATCCGGCACTTTCATCTGAATGTTTAGTGTAGAGAATCCTCCACATGTTCTACCAAAGTTTTCCTTGGATGTACTTGTCATGTAGGAAGTAGCATATCACATCTCTATAAGATTGATAACTAGACTGCATCGAAAGAAGAAGGCACCTTGGCCCACTCTTCCATTGTGGATTGAGTTATATGAGAACTAGAGTATCAAGCAAGCGGATGTCGAAGTAGAATAGATAAGGAAGTACCCACTTAAACTCTAAAGCTACAATCTGTATGACCCACATTGCATTGTGAAATATCATTGCATGAAAGTTTAGTTCAACTGGATCCACGAGGCATTTCATTGGGCCGAGGAGGACCCATGGAGATATTGCTACAGTTTCTCTAGACCCAATGAATTGGTCGACTTTGCCATGGAGTGGTTAGAGAAGCAACATGAAGAAGCATCACGGAGATCAGGAGTAGAAGCAGTAACAACAGTGGTAGTAGAGGTAAGCATACTAGTGCACAATGAAGGTAAGAGGAAGACTGTAGATTGCAAGGAAGAGAAGCAAAGCTGCAAGTTTTGAGCAGATCTATTGGTAGAGAAAGCAGCAATGGCTATAGAGGTAAAGCGGCACCAATGCGACATACGAATCGTGGAAGGTAGTGGGATAATAAGAGAATGGAAGAAGCAAAAGAGGAGTTGCATGAGCTGAGGGAGAAACTCTGAAAGGAACAAGAGTTGTGTAAACAAGAGAGAGAAGTGCAACAGAAGAAGATATAGCAGGGGGGCCAACATGTGAAAATAGATGAAGCGACTCCCATACAAGTAGTTGATTCATCAAAAAAATTGGAATCAGATGAACAAGGTGAACCATCTTAGGGACAAGACTTCACTCATGGGATATAATAAGCACTTCAACAGTTGGATGCAAACATGGAGCAATAGGAGTTGGAACAGGACACTGACCTCATGCCTCAACCCAAAGAGGTTGACTCACCCACTTCAATGCATCCAGATGATGAGAAATTATAGAATGACAAAGGAGGCATTGAGATCCTTGGTGATCAGTTGGAAGAAGAGATGCACAACATCTCATTCAACGAATCCCAACATAGAGTTGTGTAGTATCGCAGAATTTCAACTCCAGAGGATCATACATCTCTTGCGCAATTTGAGGAATGAGTGATCATGACTGATGTGCGCAAACGTATAGCTACCTTGTCCAGTGAAACCAGAGTGTATGGTGAAGCCACTAGCTCAAGAGTTCACTTCCTAATAGATGAGAACAAGTGAATCGAAAAGGAACTACAAACATCCAAGCAAGGAGGAGACTTGGTGACAATGTGCACCTGAGCTGAATTGAAGAAGGAAATACAAGATGAAGTATTTTCCCTTGACACAATTATGCAATCATTGTACTCCAAGTTTGGTACCATGCACAAAGCAGTCGTCCATCTCAATGGATGGAAACAACAATGTGATAGAAGAGCACGTATCTTGATAAACTTGCATGCTTTTGTTGATGACATGAAAACATGGATGATTTAGTACAAGGGAGCCCCACTTCACTTGCCTAATATGATGAGGGCCAATGCGATCAAGTTAACGACATGTATCCAGAGTTAGATCGAGAATTATGAACACCTCCCACAGTTCATCACTAGCATACATGCTTCCCATGCATGAGTATTCAAGAGTATAGATGTTGTGGTGTGCAAACATGTGATCCCATCACTTGGGAATCTTACCCATTCAAAGACAAAGAAACAGGTCCAAATGGACATTGAGTCGTAATTCAATGAGTTGATGCACATTGCCACTAGCCTAGACTTGCCCATCAGTGTAGACATCATGCACAAGTATGTTGCTATTCCAGCCACATTGAAGACAAGGATGCATATGATTTCAAACGAGTTGGACAAAGGAGCCCGAGAAGTGTACCCGGATGCTATGGAGGCAAGAGTCAGGTTTCAGATGGATGCCACCATGGAACACATGGACACCATCAAGGACTATAGATCTTGGCATCCATGTGTTACTATTGATCAGCATGAGGATGTTGGGGACTTAGACTTCCATGGTTGTCTAAGCCAGAATTATGTCTATTTTGGCTTGCTCAAGCCATTTTGTTCACATGGGTACATGTGCATTGTAATGTTAAGTTATGTCGAGTGTAATTCAAGTCTCAATGGTTGGATGTAACAGTCATAGAGTAGGTGAAGAGTCACGAGGGTAGTTGAACGATCACAAAGGGGAATGTGAAGGGTCACCCCACCCTTTTTTATAAATAGTCCCTCATAAATTATTGTATAGGCTTTTGGTTAGCCGAGCTTCCGACAAGACTATCTTGGAGAGAGCTTGGACAATATTGTAACGCGCCTTGGTTTCTCCACTGCATGGAGGTAGTACATCGCATTGGAGGAGCAGGTGGAAGTGGCTGTAATGTTCCACTGTTGGGGCTAGCATGTGTACATGGATGTATTGTATGAATGGAACTTACACTTCTTTATATAATAAGAGCCAACACGTTTCATGCATATATTGTATTGTATTCCAGTTGTCTTGTTTACTGTAAATGGCATATGTATTTGGTTTCTTACGCACACATGTATGGACTGTTATGTATGAGGATGTATGAATCTTTTTGAAATGTGTTGATTGGTTTAACCACCACTTTGGATTACCAACTAAATTTCTTTCAATCTTGTGATGTGTTGGGTGTGGGATCCCCCAAGGAACGTTTTGGGGCTTAGAGCCAAAATTTTGGTCATAAATTGTATCTCTGATGTAAAGACTCTGCATTTTGTGGGTGCGGAGTGCGTAGCTTGTAAATGAATCATAGGGTTGTCTGCCCTTAATTTTGTAATGTAATGTCAGCTAGAGAGATCTACCCATGGTCTATGAACCATGGGATTATATAAATAGAGTGAGGCTCTAAGTTGTAAAAGAATGAATGAAATGGAGTGATCTAAGGATGAAGAGTTGATGCATATTTGAAGTGTAAAGTCGAGTCTTTGGGTTGTAGA
The DNA here is from genome assembly GCA_000404065.3 of Pinus taeda. Classification (NCBI taxonomy): domain Eukaryota; kingdom Viridiplantae; phylum Streptophyta; class Pinopsida; order Pinales; family Pinaceae; genus Pinus; species Pinus taeda. Next base: position 37,079 of record APFE030529625.1, read on the forward strand.
GTAGGAGAATTCTCTACTGCTGAGTGCACAGAGGCCTGGTAGTTCGCAGTTGAGTGCGCAGACCACTGCAACTGAGTGCGTAGGGCGAGTCGAGTCTGTAACTGTTAAAGCATTAATAAAGAGAAGCTTTACATCAATTTTGTGTATTTATTTCCTATTTTCTGCATTGAGTATATTGGGTATTGTTATACGGGAATAGTGTCCACACGAATGCTGCTATTCCCACTAAGATGGGTGGCTATCTTAGAAACAAACAATCAAAGTCTACTATTGATTCCTTTTATGAAAATAGATGAGAGGAGAACCAAGAGGACCAACCTGAGTCTTGCGCTCGATTTCCTCTCTTTCTTGATAGAGTTTTGCCGCTTACTCTTTGTCTTCTCAGCTTCAAAAGGACCTGTAGAATCACAATAACATACTACTATGCAAGAAACAAGGATCTAAGTTCATAAATAATGTAGGATCAGATGTGCATTAACCATATACAAGCATATATAAACAAGTACACAAGAATATGGAAGGAAACAAGAATAGCTTTATTCAGATGAAAAGTAGCAAGAAGATTACAACCATGTGCTCTAACCCAACATCATCCTCCAACTAAGAAGCCCTTCTTCACCTCAAGCAAAGCTAGATCACCCAACACTTGTGAATGTACACCAGAAAACCAACAACACTTCTCTATAAGATACAAAATTCCAACCTCTGGATCTTTGTGATGAGGGATCCATATATAGATGATTACAGAGAGGTGAGTAATCTTTTGGGATCTTGATTAGTGTCTTCTCTCTGATAGTTCCTGCTTCCACTTGGAGAATGAAGATCTCTTACTCATCCCTGGTCGAAAATGGAGTGGCAAGTGTCAGAGGGGAAGCTTCTGGAAGGTTCCATGATCTTCCACCTCCCATTTTGGTCCCTGCCATTTGTCCATTCCCGACCATCGCACCCTATAGAGGAGCAAAACAGTATGCATTGCACCCTGTTCATTGAGAAGGTGATATGCATCGCACCCTGTTCATTGAGAAGGTGATATGCATCGCACCCTCTGCATGGAGCTTTCAGTATGGTCTAGTTTTGACAATTTATGAGCAGTTTTAAGTGGATAACTTCTAGGAGATAATGTAATCAGTTGACCTTGTTCCTTTAGGTAGTGAAGCAACCCTTTTAGGGACTTAAGAGCCCTCAGTTTGTGGACATTTGTGATTGGGGTTGACGTGCCCAAAAATGTCTATAACAACCATACCATTGATGTTGATTTACCATGTGCCAAAAATTTCTAACTCGATTATGATATTTGGTTGATGCTATCAATGTACCATGTGTCAAAATTGTTGACTCGATTATGCTACTTGGATTTGTTATAATATTTTCTTAGAGAAATCTATCAACATGAGAAAATATGATATTTATAACAAATACCTCCCTATCTAAGAGGGGGTGTTGATTTTTTGTAGCTATAATTGATCTTCAAAGTTAACATCTCTAGCCTTGATATGCATGTAATAATAAGTGCCAAAAATGTTCTTCAGGTTGGCTCCAAAAAGAAAATTTTTGAAACTGTAAAAGCTAAAGTTTTTGCTCTAAAAGGGAAGTCAGAAATCTCAGGTCAGCTTGCCTCTTAGATGCACCTATTCGATCATCAAAGTTACTTTATATAGAGATCTCATCCCTCTCTCATTCGAATCACTCAATACAAAGTTTTTGAGGTAGACATATGAAGTTTATAAGGAAAAAATGCGAAGCATTTTGAGGCAGAGATATGAAGTATTTTGAGGCAGAGTAATGAAGTATTCTGTAGAGAAACACTTAGGTAAAGGAAAAAGGGGCATATCTGAGGTAGAACTGAGTAGTCTCCTGTGGCAGCCAAAATCTATATTCTGAGATAGGCTAAAGTTATCTAAAAGCAAACAGTTTTGAGTTATACCAATATACAGATCAAGTGAAGGAAGAGAAATACCCTAATCTTTGTGATTGAATGAGTCATTTTTATTCTTTTGGGTAGATATAATTTTGGGAAAATAAGATTGAATCTAAAGGGAAGCTGACTAGGTGTGACCTAACTATATTGTAGGTCTATTTGACCTTGTATTTTGACTAATGTGTCTCTATTGAACTTGATGATTTCTCTAAGGAAAAGGTTGTTGGGTTTTCCCATATGAATTTTTTTGGAGTAAACACTTGTATTTTTTTGTGTTTATTTCTTCATAATCATACTATTATTATTATATTGTTGATGTCTTCTATATAATTACTTAATGATAAAATAATAGAATAATAAATAAAAATTAAATAAAATCTAAATAATTTAAAGTAATTATTAATATAAAAGACTATGTATAAAAATCAACAATCTATAAATATTTAGAAACCATCTCATTTATATCACTTTATAAATATAAAGCTAAACATAATACTAGATTGTGAATACAAACAATCCACCTCGAGGTGGAAAATCACATTTTGCTAATGTATTATTTGAAATAATTCTAGGGCTAAGTTTAACACTTTTCTAATGGTAGGAAATTAACTATTCCAGTACAGCCTTCCCGTTGAGATAGTCAAATAGTTAATTGTAACCTATTATTTTATGAATATAACAAAGCTATTGATTTTGTGTATATGAATATAACAAAGCTATTGATTTTGTGTGATTTCATATTAGAATAATGCAATTACATGGCTAGTTAATTAACTATTCTATTACAGCCTTCCGTTTAATTGTAACCTCTCATTTTATGAATAAAACAAAGCGATTGATGTGGTGTGATTTGAGCATCGCTTTTACAATTTTATCCGTGAATGTAGAAACGACTAAGAAATTTTATCCGTGTTAGACTGTAGAAACGACCTGTAATTCCAGTCTCGATTTAACATATCGGTATCAGAGCCGACCGCTCGTGTAAGTCAAGCCTTCCGTGGATGAAGTAATTAAAGTTTTACCTTTAACTTTTTTTTTGAAAGGTGGTCAATAGAAATGATGACTGACTTTGTTAAAGGTTCAAGGTGTTTGGGATTATGTATCTTATGGATATTAAGAACTGGAAAATGAAGTAGATGAACAAGCCTTAGCAAATGCTCATAAACCAATAAAGTGAACATACACTGAAGGATCATACAAAAACATTGCATCTCATCCAAAATGCATTGGATGAAACCATCTTCTTCAAGATTTCTCTTGTGAAGTTCTCTAAAAAGATTTTGGATATCTTGAAGATAGTTTATCACGGTACCACTAAAGTAAAGAAAGTGAAATTGCAAACTTTGTAAAGAGACTTTCAATGTCTATTAATGAAAGATTTGGAGCCAATAGATTAGTACTCGACCTAAGTAATGACCAATGCAAATAAGTTGAAGATGCATGGTGAAGATGTGTTGGATTAGAAAGTAGTCGAAAATGTTTTAATTACCCTTTCCAAAATGTTTGCTTCAGTAGTTGCAACAATCAAAGAAGCAAAAGATCTTTGTCAACACTCTATAGATGAATTGATGAGATCTCTTCTCTTCCACAAAACCAAAATCAACAAAAATGAAATTCCTCCCTTAGAAAATCCATACAAGACTCAAGTTTCTATTTTTAGAGATAGAGGAAGAGGTACAAGAGGTAGGTACCAAAAATAAAATGAGAAGAAGTTAGAAAAATGAAGGGGAGAAACGAAAAAGACTCTCAATTGTATGATACAACTAAAATAAGATGTTATTATTGCAATAATCTAGGTCATTATGCTAGATAATGTAAGAAGAGAAAGATTGATCTAGAAAAATAAAATGCCAATTATATAAATACCTATAACAATAGTGATTAATTTGTGTTGCTTACTTGTCTTGTTACCCATGAAACCTTACATTATGTATGATTTTTAGACAGTGGATGTAGTAATCACATGATTGGATAATATAGATTTGATTTGAATTTAGATGAATTAGTGGACAAGAATGTTAAATTAGGCACAAAATATATCAGTAATGGTAAGAGTGGGAGAGTGGTTAACATCATGACTGTACAAAGCCAAAAAAACACATATTAGATGTATTTTATGCCAAAGGTTTGAAACATAACATAATTTGTGTTCGTCAAATCACTCAAAAGTAATACAATTTTGTCTTCAAGGGAGAAGAGTGTTTCATTTCTGATAAGCCTCTTAGTAAGAATTTAATTGTTAAAGTTCAAATGAACAAGAATCAAATGCATCCACTTGTTATGACTATTGACAAACATGATACTTCATTTGCCCAAAAGAAAAACTACATGGGTGATTTATGGGTATGGAATTCTAGACATAACCATCTTAATTTTTATGGTTTCAATTTGTCGCAAAAAAGAGGATGGTAAGAGGCCTTACTTCAATTCATGAACCAGCTGGCACTTGTGAGAGTTGCATTATTAGAAAGAAACACAAGGATACTTTCCCTAAAGGTGTATCGTATAGGTTAAAGGATCCCCAAAGCTAGTTTAGACTAACTCGTGTGGACCAATGCAAACTTAATCGCTTGGAGGCATATATTATTTTCTAACTTTTATTGATGATTATCATACGAAGACTTGGGTGTACTTCGTTGGAAATAAATTCGAAGCATTTTACAGGTTCAAAAAGCAGTAGTCAAGAAGCAAAGTGGCTACCAGATTAATGTGTTAATATATGATAGAGGAGGAAATTATGATTTTAATGAATTTAGTGAGTTTTGCAAACAATAAGTTGTTAAATGAAAATTCATGACTATATATACAAAACAACATAAGGGTGCACTAGAGACGAAAAACATAATTATCATGAACATGGCAAGGATTATGCTAAAAATGAAAATATTGTCACATGATTTTTGAGAAGCAGTAGCTTCTTCCATATATATTTTGAATAGGTCACCCACAAGATGTGTGAAAAATAATGTGTCAAAAGAAGGTTGGTTAGGTATAAACTCTTCTGTAGTGCACTTCAAATTTTTTGGTTGTATATCGCATGCTCATGTACCTAAAAAATTGAGATCAAAATTGGATGATACAAATGAGAAATGTATTTTCATCGGATGCAGTGAAAATTCAAAGGCCTACAAACTATCATAATCTAGTGACAAGGAAAGTGATTATTTGCAAAGATGTAGAATTTGAAGATGAGGAGGCATGGGACAAAAGTATTGACAAGAGCAACAAAATTATTGGGACATGAATTCAACATAATGAAGAAGAAATAAAAGAAGAACAAGTTAGAAAACAAGGTCCACAAGTACCATCACCATATTAGAGCACTCCATTAAGGACTCCACAAAATTGAACTCAAAGAGAACATTCAAGTTATTATGTACTAGGTCCCCAATCTAGTAGTAATTCTGAGTCAACTCCTATAAAGATGAGAAACTTGAAAGATTTATAAGAAGAGTTAGACTCTCATTCAATCTATACATTGTTCACTTGTCAACCCACATTTTTTGAGGAAGCAACCAAACCTAAACTATGGATTAAGACAATGGATGAAGAAATATATTCCATTGAAATAAATTAAGCATGGGATCTAGTCATCCTACCCAAAGATAAGGAATGTATTAGACTAAAACTTGTTTACAAAACAAAATTGAATGAAGAGGATGAGCTACATATATTAGGCAATATTAGTGGAAAAGGGGCTTTCATAGCAATCAGTGATTGATTTTGAAGAAACATTTTCACCCATTGCCAGATTGGACATAATATGAACATTTGTATCATTGGTCACCCAAAACAAATGGAAGGTACATCAAATGGATGTGAAATATACATTTCTAAATGGAATTTTACAAGAAGATGTTTATGTGTAGTAGTCACCAGGTTATGAGATCAAAGGACATGAAGACAAAGTGTACAAGTTGAAAATAACTCTTTATGGTATCAAACAAGTTCTATGAGCTCCATACAAAAGGATAGATTCATATAGGTTAAAGAAGGTTTCAACAGAACTAACAATGAGTATACATTTTACACAAAGGTAAATCGACTTGGTCAAATTTTAATTGTTTGTTTATATGTCAATGATATGATTTATACTATAAATTTGTTAGTAAAGGACTTTAAATATGCTATGCAAAAGGAGCTTCACATGAATGAATTAGGATGGATTTTTTCCTTGGAATAGAGGCAAATTAGTCAAAAGATGGAATTTTTATATGTCAAATAAAATATGCATCTATTTTGATAAAAATATTTAGAATGAAAGATTGTAAACGAATTCTCACACCTGTAGCAACATGAACTAAACTCATCAAAGAAGACAAGGTGTAGATACAAATCTAATAACATTCAAGAGACTTGTGGCAATTCTCATCGACCTCACAAATACGAGACCTAATATTATATATGCCGTTAGTTCTATTTCCAGATTTGTGGATGCTCATAAAGACATGCATTAAAAAGTTGGAAAAATAATTTTGAAATACATTGCAGGTGTTATCACTCAGGTTGTTCCCTTTGACTCCCAAGGGAATACGGCCGAGGTAACCACAAACCAATCTTTGGACTGCAGGTCCTAGCCTACCAGCAGTCAGAGAGGGCTCTCTCTTTACGATTTAGCTTTGTTTAAGGGGTGATTTTAGGCTAGATATGGTGCACATGGGTTTTGATTTGGTTTATGGGATGGTTGATCTATTCAAGCAGAGTTGGCATGCAAAGTATAAGAAGTTCAAACCATTGGGCATGGAGTCATGACTGTGAACTGAAGGGTGTGTCTTCTTTGGCAGAAGAAGGGAATATGGAGCAGGATAGCTACACATGGCACAATGATTTATGCTGGAACAAGGATGAAATGGAGGTTAGGGAATGAGAGGCAGTTAAGGATCTCTCATTCAGCCAAAGAGAGAAAGTGGATGATAGTTGTATGGGGCAATCAAGAGTTCCAAGACATCATTCATATAATGAAGGGAATAGCTTTAACATGCGTAATTAAGAATGCATAGTCATCACTGATTCAGAGGAAAACATAGAAAGTTACAAGAATTGAGCACAGAGGGTTGAAAACCAATTCTGGTCTATTCTTTTTTCCTGCAACTTAGATTATGATATATATTTGGTACAGCTATGTATAAACTGATAAACGAAGGGAGGGAATATTTATTGAACCATGAGCAAGCACGATAATTCCATACCAATTTCTTCAGCCATTAAAAGCACAACCAGCTAGTTCAGATGCAAGCATTCCAACAATCTTTGATTACAGAAGTTCTTAGTATTTACAGTGCATCTCTCAAAATGAGAGATCAACCAAACAACCCACCAACCCTTATTACATTGTTCAGGGTTGTATTTATAAGCAAAAAAATCTGCAAAAAAGATCTGCTAGAAGATCTTTAGGAAAATAAAAGCAGTTAACCTAACTTGTCTTATAAGCAATGAAAATATCTATCTAATGCTACGCTGGGGGCAGCTATTTCAAAAAATGAGGCTATCTGTCTTTTGCTGTTATGCGCTAGCCATTCCTCATAACTACGCATTGGTCTCTGTTCCACTACTCTTGAGTGGCTTTACTATGTATTAACTGTGGTCTGAGAGCCTTAAATGGCTTCACCGTCGACCATCGGGTACTATCTTGCCGCTATGAAGGGGCACCCGATATGCATGAGGGCCGTTGGACCTGTGGGGAGTGATCTGATGGTGGACGGGAGGGCGAGATGAACGGGGTTTAGCAAAACAGCGCGCCCGATAAACATGAATTTTTCACGGACTCGGGTGGGTTTTGGACTTTATGTTTAGAGGTTAATGTGTTTTGGCGCGGGTCTACGGTTATTTATTAATCGGACATTAATAAAATCCAAATGCAATGTGCGCAGAGGGTGTGGTATGGTTTGGTGGGCGGGGGAGAGGTTTTAGCACGGTTATTCATTTAACCAGAGGTCAAACAAATCCCAAGGGAGATGAACATGGAAGGGCTAATACTAAGGCCCCAAATAGACCTAGTATTTCCTAGACTTTCATTTATTTGGCTATAGTTGCCATAGGGTGGGATATTTAATATTTTGGGGTTTTTATGTAGTTTTTTGTAGAATAGGGGGAGGGGAAATGATTTAGTGAGCTAGATAATAGGGTTATATGTTAGTACGAGGTTTTGGAATGCAAAGGAGGGGATGCATGCTAAGCTTAGAATGGAAACTTTAAGCATAAAGAAATAAATGGATAGTGTAAAGATAAGTTGTACACAAGATATGTGGCTTCTTTTCACTAAGCCAACTCAGATGTGAACTTGGTTGTTTTAACCAGGATGGAGTGAAAACTGGACTGGTTGGGCAGATCCCAAAGTCCTCAAGGGGATGTTAGTGAGTGATTTGGGAAATACGAAGAAGGGGAAGTTAGAGATGCCTTGCCTGATCTGATCAACATGAGAAAGTGCCACAAAACTTGTGATCTGAATGAATATAACACATGAAAATATGAAATGGATCACATAGCTTGATTTCTGCAACCACGAAACTACTTACCCAGCCTGCTTTACCTGGCATTTTTTCTTCTTTTGGTTTGGGTGCACTTGAACTAGTAAACCCAACTTTTCAACTTTTTTCTTTTATTACTGTCCTCTTACCTACATCTATATTTATTCCATCCAGGGGCTCAGATTAAGCTCTTGAGCACCCTTGCTTCTCTACCTATCTAAGAATTTGCCAAGTTTAAGCTGTTTGGACAGATAATGATTCACTATATTCTATAACAAGAAATTGAAACCTAGGGAGACCAAGATTAAGCTGTTTGGACCTCCCTTTAACTGAAAATTTTTCAAAAATGGAACTTTTGCAGCATGAAAAGGATGAACATTTTTGGCACTTCCACTGTCAATCATAAAAAATGAAACCTATTGATATAGGATGCTAATAGTGGCTCCACTTGGGGATGGCCTTTCCTTGTGAAAGGCCAAGAACAACAGGTCAGAATGCCTTTATCTTCACCTGTTGCTGTACTCTAAAAACTTCCCTTTGCTAGCTGCTTTATTTATTAACATGACCGCAGACTTGAAGAGCTTAGGGCTTTCACTTTAGGCTTTAACTGAAACAAGCTTGCTATCCAAACGTAAAACTGAAATCCTACCTACCTACTCTAACCAGCACTTACTTTGCTGTTAGGTGAAATGAAATAACCAGTGCAGCCACTTAAGTTTTATAAGCATGAATGAGCTTTGCTGCTTGTGCTTGCTGGTGAGAAAAATTGAGATCTTGCAATCTGATATGGCTTTGTTAATCTTTGAGAAGACCAAGAAACTGCTGACCTTCTTTGCTGAAACAAGAAACTGTACAAAAGGGTCCTGTAGCATATATACATTATTGCTGGACTGAATTAAAGAACAGTACAAAATTTTGGGATCACTATCATGCCTTGGAATAAGATATCATCAACATTTTGATATTGGGGCACACGGCCTATTAGTGAAGAGGAGCACCTCTTTACCTCATCATACCCCCTGTTAGCACATGAATCATATAAAACCTGAACTGATATTTGTAATTTGTTAGAAGCAGGCTCATCTGGCTCTTGATTGATCTATTCTGGCTGCTTCTCTTCTTCTTCGAAAACCTCAGATGGCTGAACACAAAGAGGTAGGGGATCCACTTGTATCACTTGGTTATGAACAACCGCTTTCAAATTTTCCTCACTCTGATATTTGATGGCTCCTTGGGGCTGCAAAACTAGAGGTAATGTATTTTGAACAATGTTTTGGGCTTCCTCCAGATGATCAATATCAACACTTGTTGATATTTGCTTATCAACTGCGTGATAGTTCTCCTCAATAAATTGAAAATAATCCACATAGACAGGTAAAGTTCCTTCACTGAAATAAAAATTTTCTACGCTTTCCTCCTTTACTTCATAGCTGAGATAGGCATGTTGCTCATTGATTTTGGGCTGCTGACTCTGAATTTTTCTTTCTTCCAAACTAGGTTCTGACTCCTCTACAAGGCTAATTTGGTCATTAGGCTCATCATCATCATCATATTCATCATACTTTGGCAAGCAGTTCAAAGAAGAGAAGATGTTATGTTCATATAGTATATCAGGAGATTGCTCCATCATGTATGGCTGTATGAATATGTCCTCTGTTTTGTGGTAGGTTTGTTCATGAATGTCATTACTTTCCTCTCGCAAAACAGATGTGTTCAGGTACTCTAAACATTCCACTTTCATTGTAATCATTTCCTCTTACCTTTGTAATCAATCATGAAGTCTTTCTTCTTGCTCTGCTTTGCGGTTTTCCTCCCTGATTTTCAGATTTGCCTCTATGTCCACTGCCATGTCCTGCATTTGTTTCATAGTGGAGGGGCTCCTTTCTCTTAAACAGAATTCTATTTCTGGGTCAAAAGCTATTGGATAATGCACTAGAGCTAAATCAGGGGGAGGTCTAGTATTCAAAGGTAGAGAATGATAAACTTGATTGAATCGATCATGAAATTGTTGAACAGATTCACTTGGATTTCTTTTTAACTGATTATATTCTTCAATGAGCAAGAGGAAATTAAGTTTGATCGTCCATCTATCAAGGAAGAGCTTGGAAAACTGCTGAAGATTAGAGATGCCAGCCTCAGGCAATGCTTTAAACCAAGTCCTAACTTCACTTTGCAAAGAAAGGGCAAATAGACTGATACTAACATCCTCATCCTCCACTTCAAATATATTAAGATAGTCTTAAAAGGCTTGGATATGCTTTTGAGCAGTAATACCATTCTCTCCATCAAATCTTGGGAGATAGTCAGGGTGATTTTTGGGCAGAGGATTAAGCGCGGGAGGTAAAACAAGAGGCTTATATTTGTTAGGAACTTTACGAGGCACGGGAGAATGTACAGGGATTAGCTGAATGGGCTCAACATGAACAAGGATAACATGATTGGCTTTGACATTTGTTTCCTCCTTGGCTGTATGATGATCCTCAGCAGCTTTTAAAGGCTGTTGTTGTAATGTGCAAGGAGGCCTTTCAACAATATTTTCAAAAGGAAAGTCATGAAAATCTAATTTAAAATCGTTTTTAAAATACAATATACACAACAAAATTTTATGGAAGAGAAAGAACATGACCTGTTAGATAGTAATCCAGGTCAAAAGCCTGATCTACTCATATATTTCTCTTGGGTTCGTTTCTCCAGTGGAGTCTTTATTATGAGGATTATGTGGAGTCGCCAGGTGGATAAGTAAATAAACTTTGAAGGGCCAAATCTCTATCCACCACACAGATCAGGACTTAATATGCAATAAGAAGCAAAGTATTTTTTGATTTTTTTAATTTTTGTGATTTTTTTGTGATTTTTCAAAATAAGTTTAGGAATTATTGGAAAGGAAAACTAATAAAAAATGGGGATTTACAGTAATTAACAGATGATTGTCCCCAGTGGAGTTGCCATTATGTTATCACTCAGGTTGTTCCCTTTGACTCCCAAGGGAATACGGCCGAGGTAACCACAAACCAATCTTTGGACTACAGGTCCTAGTCTACCAGCAGTCAAAGAGGGCTCTCTCTTTAGGATTTAGCTTTGTTTAAGGGGTGATTTTAGGCTAGATATGATGCGCATGGGTTTTGATTTGGTTTATGGGATGGTTGATCTATTCAAGCAGAGTTGGCATGCAAAGTATAAGAAGTTCAAACCATTGGGCATGGAGTCATGACTGTGAACTGAAGGGTGTGTCTTCTTTGGCAGAAGAAGGGAATATGGAGCAGGATAGCTACACATGGCACAATGATTTATGCTGGAACAAGGATGAAATGGAGGTCAGTGAATGAGAGGGAATTAAGGATCTCTCATTCAGCCAAAGAGGGAAAGTGGATGAAAGTTGTATGGGGCAATGAAGAGTTCCAAGACAAAATTCATATAATCAAGGGAATAGCTTAAACATGCGCAATTAACAATGCATATTCATCACTGATTTAGAGGAAAACAAAGAAAGTTACAAGAATTGAGCATAGAGGGCATGAAAACCAATTCCGGTCTATTCTTTTTTCTTGCAACTTAGATTATGATATATATTTGGTACAGCTATGTATAAACTGATAAACGAAGGGAGGAAATATTTATTGAACCATCAGCAAGCACGAGAATTCCATACCAATTTCTTCAGCCATTAAAAGCACAACCAGCCAGTTCAGATGCAAGCATTCCAGCAATCTTTGATTAGAGAAGTTCTTAGTATTTACAGTGCAACTCTCAAAATGAGAGATCAACCAAACAACCCACCAACCCTTATTACATTGTTCAAGGCTGTATTTATAGGAAAAAAAATCTACAAAAAAGATCTGCCATAAGATTTTTAGGAAAATAAATGTAGTTAACCTAACTTGTCTTATAAGCAATGAAAATATGTATCTAATGCTGCGCTGGGGGTAGCTGTTTCAAAAAATGAGGCTATCTGTCTTTTGCTGTTATGTGCTGGCCATTCATCATAACTGCACATTGGTCTCTGTTCCACTGCTCTTGAGTGGCTTTACTATGCATTAACTGTGGTCTCAGAGTCTTAAATGGCTTCAACTCTTCCTTATGGTTGATCTAATACTCTTTACTGCTTTACTGATACTCTTTAATTGAATATGGGCTTCTTCTTTTCTTTGATATGCTAAAAACAGTCAAATCGCCCCTTTTCTACCCTTTCGAGGAAAAAATAACTGCTGAAAATAAAGATTCCCCATTTTGGCCTATTTCCCGTAGCGATGCGCGATTAGTGCTAATCGCGCATCGAAAATTGCCTCAGAATTTGATTCCGGGCCTCCGAAGCATCGATTTCGCACTTGCACGCTTTCCTTTCGGCGGATGACGTCAGCGGTACAGTGGGTGACGTCAGCGGTACGGTAGGTGACGTTAGCATGACATCAGCAGTGGGACCCAGTACAAATGATGACGTCAGCAGACTAACGTGGCAAGGTGATGTGGCAGGGTGTAGCACAGTGGCAGGTGAGGTGGCAGCATCATCATGTGGTGACATAAGCAACAAGGGAGGGCGGTAAGCGGTTTGCGTCGGACCGCTTTTGGTATAGGAGCAGTATGTATCAGGGGCGGCCCGATGCAATAGGCGGCCGATAGCTGTCTCGATGTACGACGGTGAAACCGTCGACCATCGGGTACTATCTTGCCGCTATGAAGGGGCACCCGATATGCATGAGGGTCGTTGGATCTGTGGGGAGTGATCTAACGGTGGATGGGAGGGCGAGATGAACGGGGTTTACCAGAACAGCGCGCCCGATAAACATGAATTTTTCACGGCCTCGGGTGGGTTTTGGACTTTAGTTTTAGAGGTTAATGTGTTTTGGCGTGGGTCTATGGTTATTTATTAATCGAACATTAATAAAATCCAAATGCAATGTGCGTGGAGGGTGTGGTATGGTTTGGTGGGCGGGGGAGAGGTTTTAGCACGGTTATTCATTTAACCAGAGGTCAAACAAATCCCAAGGGAGATGAACGTGGAAGGGCTAATACTAAGGCCCCAAATAGACCTAGTATTTCTCGGACTTTCATTTATTTGGCTATAGTTTCCATAGGGTGGGATATTTAATATTTTGGGGTTTTTATATAGTTTTTTGTAGAATAGGGGGGGGGGAACGATTTACGGTGCTAGATAATAGGGTTAGATGTTAGTACGAGGTTTTGGAATGCAAAGGAGGGGATGCATGTTAAGCTTAGAATGGAAACTTTAAGCATAAGGAAATAAATGGATAGTGTAAAGATAAGTTATACACAAGAAATGTGGCTTGTTTTCACTAAGCCAACTCAGATGTCAACTTGGTTTTTTTAACCAGGATGGAGTGAAAACTGGACTGGCTGGGAAGATCCCAAAGTCCTCAAGGGGATGTTAGTGAGTGATTTTGGAAATAAGAAGAAGGGGAAGTTAGAGATGCATTACCTGATCAGATCAACATGAGAAAGTGCCACAAAACTTGTGATCTGAATGAATATAACACTTGAAAATATGAAATGGATCACATAGCTTGATTTCTGCAACCACGAAACTACTTACCCAGCCTGCTTTACCTGGCATATTTTCTTCTTTTGGTTTGGGTGCACTTGAACTAGCAAACCCAACTTTTCAACTTTTTTCTTTTATTACTGTCCTCCTACCTACATCTATACTTATTCCATTCAGGGGCTTAGATTAAGCTGTTGAGCACCCTTGCTTCTCTACCTATCTAAGAATCTACCAAGTTTAAGCTATTTGGACAGATAGTGATTCACTATATTCTATAACAGGAAATTGAAACCTAGGGAGACCAAGATTAAGCTTTTTGGACCTCCCTTTAACTGAAAATTTTTCAAAAATGGAACTTTTGCAGCATGAAAAGGATGAACATTTTTGGCACTTCCACTGTCAATCATGAAAAATGAAACCTATTGATATAGGATGCTAACAGCAGGAACAACACAATATATCATTTTATATTCAAATATAGGGAATGATATTTTTATCGACTATATGGAAAGTGAATTTGCAGGTAGTGTATATGATAGGAATAGTACTTCAGGATTTGTTTTCTATTTTGGTTTAGGGGTAATACCATGGGCATCCAAGAAGAAACCCATTGTGACACTTTCATCATCAAAGGAAATGTACGCAACAATAATAGTATTAGCCTGTCAAGCAGTTTTTAAAAGCATTGAAAAAAGAAAATAAGAACCAACTCCAATCCATTGTGACAATAACTTAATGAAAACATTATCTAAAAACCAAAATTTTAATTATAAAAGAAACAATATAAAAACTTCATATTAGACAGCTTGTAAATAAGGGTGACGTTTAGTTAGAATCATGTAAATCACAAGACCAATTGGATGATATATTTGACAACCCTTAGTATTGCAACAACAACAATGCAACTCCCAAGGGTCTCAACTTTAATTATCAACACATAGTTCATAGAAGCTTAAGAGAGATTGATACTTTATGTTCAATAGCCACTATCTTCTTCTCTTGTTGATTTTTCTGTTGGTGGGAAGTATTGAAATGAAAGTTATATGCAGAGAGACCAACTCAAGGTTGGATCTCTTGAATTTTTTTGTAAGTTTGAACTATGTTTAATATGTTGATCTATGTTTACTAGGTTAACCTAAGTTTACTAGGTTTACCAAATTGACCTATGTTTAATAGTTTGACCTTGGTGGACATATGTTTACTATGTTTAGTGACATTTAACAGGCTAACCTAGGCCTGCTCTCTAGTTCTGTGAGGTGCCCATTACTTGCTCCATCCCTAGATCTACTACATCTTACTGCTTAAAAGTAGCCACCTTCTTCTTAATGGGGAAATTCCTTTCCAAGTGATCTTCTCCATAGATCCAACATGATATAAACCTCTTCTCTTTAGCTACACCTATTGTTTTTCCTTATTTGGAATTCTTCCCCTTTTCGTAGTCCTTCTTTTCCTTTCCCTTATTACTCCACACTTTGTCCTTATCATTCATATCTATCTCATACTCTAGGAGCATATTTCTATGATGATGGATTTTTCATGAGTCTAGACACCCTAATTCATGACTTCCTTCATTTCCCATGGCTAGAGAGTGTTGATAAAGTTATAAATCATGTATTTCTAATGCATGTCTCTAATTTCCAACATAAGATATGAGAATTCCTTGATGTAGGTTTGTATCTTCCCAATATGCTTCAAAACCTTCAAAAAATCCCTTTCGACCCACTCTTGATTCCCTAGTCCAAACTGCCCAATCAATTTTTTTTTTATCTCTATCCATGTTAATATTGTATCCTTGATGTGACCAACTACTAAATATTCAACTCGGTTCCTCTACCAAATATTCATTGTTCTTATGAGTTACATTGCTACCATATATACCTCCATCTCTTCAAAACACCCTTTCATTTGTTTTATCATTTTCTCCACATTCCAATAGAAATTCCCAAGAAGTTTGACACTTATAGTCCCATCATATATCTCTAGTTCTTTTATCTTCACCCTTATAGTTGAAATAGTTTAACTCTACCCTATAGCTTGCTTCAATAGTGCAATAAGGCCAACTTTGTCTTTAACGAGTTCCATTACTGACCTCACCTTATCTTCCATGTCATTTGTTTGGTGCTCATGATCCTAGGCTTGCCTCACAACATAGTCAATAGAATAAGAGCCTTCTTCAATGGCTCCCTTAATCTCCTACATCTTTTCTTGGAGTTCCTCAAATTATTTTCAATTACCTTCCATAGTATCTACCATCCTTGCCTAGCTTCTTCCAACATCTTGGACTCTATCCACCAATACCACCTCATCTTGGTCCACTGGGTTATACCTAGTGTTCAACTTCGTGTCCTACTTCCCTCAAACTTTAAGTGGGACCTTAATAAGTCTCACATCAATTCTCTCCCCAAATGTAGCCTGTATCAAGAAACTGTAGTCGAAAACACTTTTACCCACTTGGAAATCAACTATAGAAGCACCTTCTCTAATAAATTACATGATAAAATGGAAACTATCCTTACAATGTTCTTTCATATTCACTTCTTCTTTTGAGGTGAATTGAAACCTCCTTCACACCTATTTATATCTCTGCATGGAACTAAAGTTGTTCTCCTTTCGATACCACCTTTGTGCAGTAAATAAATTTAGCTATGATTCTTACTAGCTTCACTAACACTTATCATGACATTAGGGGCTCTGCATAGTTACAAGACACTTTGATGGGTGCACTGTGACCCCTAGAGCATGTATCCAACATGTTTAAAAACTTCGTAGTGTAGTGAAGAGTTACTCCAATTGGGCTACGCCTTATAACAAGATTAATTATATAGTCTCTATATTATTGGTTATGTAGAGGAATATCATGACCCTTTAATATAGTGCAAGTAATTATTATTATCACTCTACCTCAGTTAACATCCATTCGTTAATCATTCATGAGAAATATGTAAATACATCACATCATTATCAATACAATTATATATGCACAAATTTATATGAAATGGGCCTCCAACTTTTTAATTTTATAACGGATCACACTTTACATCAAAACTTAAGACAATGTCTTAGTCTTGCAAAGTGTAATGCCAAAATACATGAGAAACACAAAGAGAAACTTGCTCACCCGATTACACCTAACATGGATCACCTTTCAACTGACTCGACAACTCTTAAGTTCGAATTTATCCTTCGCTTGGGGTCTATACGAACACAGCCCCACCAGATCTACTCTTGTCCCTTAGTTTTGGTCCTACTCCTCACACTTCTCTTCTTGTGATATGATGTCTACTTGCTTTGTTGTGTCCTATGACTTGTCTCCCTTTGTAACACCCTTGTCCAAACCATGGAATATATATAACATCTATATGTATAACTAGGATGGTAAGCCAATGAGATATTATGAAGGTTTTGATGCCCATGTGTATGTGTGTATGTGTGCAATAGGGTTGTTGTTCCCATAGGAACATATTTTATATTTTGAGGCTATAAGGCCTAGCAATGTATTTATGTTACTTATATTAATAAAAATAAACTAGTTGAGGACCCAAAAGATGTAAAAACAAAGGGTGGGTTGACACTCCATGGATGGGTGAGTTAAAGGGGATTATCTAACTTAATAATCATATAAAGTTCCCATGTATATAACCAAAATCCATTAAGGGCTTGGGTGAATTCCAAGTGGAAGGAGGGCATGCACATGAAAGTGTGTGTGATCTCTATCATGAGGGGGGTATGGGGATTATTATGCTATGGGTTGTACTGATGACTCCCATGAGATATTATGGAAATATGGCCATGGAAGCATAGAGACAGGTTTAGAAACTAAGGACTAGAAGGGTAATTGGAATGCGTGTGAGGGTAGTAGAATTCCTCGAAGGCTTGGTACCTTGGTTATGTGAGGTCTAAAAGGGTACCTAGAAGGACTATGAGAGTAGTAGAACTCCTAGAATCTAGAGGATTGTTGGTTGGAGGCTTTCGGGCTTGGTACCCTGGCTATGTGAGGTTTGGTAGGATACTTGGAAAGCCTATGAGGGAAGTAGAATTCATAGAAGCTATAGGACTGCTAATGGGAGGTTGTTAAGCTTATTACCTTGGTCAGTAGTTGTTAGTGCTATTTATGTACTAGGTTTGTGGCAAAGCCAATTCTAATGCACCATGGAGTCAAACCCTAGCTCGGGGGTGACCTACTATTAAAAAAGGGAGTAGCGTGGTCTATGGTTAGTTGAAACTTCGATAGTATAAAAACAGTTGAACCATTTAAAAGATAAGAAATTGTCTTCTATGTCATGTTGCATTTTTCGCTACAATATTTACATATAGGTATATATGTTTCCATATGATTTTGAAATTTATTTGCATATTAATTAGATTAATTATGCTAGGATGCATTTGTGTTTGTGTTGTGCATATGAGGGTACATTTAGTTATGTATTAAACTATGACGGTAATTCCCCAAAAAAAGAAATGTTATCATATCTTAGGTTGCCAAGGGTTATCAAGGACTGAAATTAGGCTTTAAGAGAGGCAAGAGTGAGCAGAAAGTGGCCAAGGTATGTTACAGGTGGTATTAAAGACATGGTTACAATGTCGGGCTTGTATCAACCAAGTATAGACAAAGGTGTATGAGGCTTGCATACATAATGTTTGATTAAGTTCCACAACAAATTGTGTTATGAAGATCATATTAATACCCATATATGCATGAAGCAACATGATAGATTGTTGACAAAGAACAATAAACTTCAATTGTTTGACAAAATCTTGTGGAGGAATTTGAGGAAAACCGCCCAAAATTTCTAGGAGTTTTTGGAAAAATTATATAAATAAGGTAAATAGGGGCTAAAAATGAAAGCTTGAGGGGTAAAGGGTTGTTGATCTATTCAATTTCTAGATAAAACGATCAATATCAAGCACGGGGCCCCCCTCATTATCAATTTTTAATGCAAGGTGGGGGGAGCGTGGATGGGATTGAAGCCCAAATTACTATCCCAAGATGAATGGGGGATATTAATTGCGGCCCCCCTACCACAAGCTTGAAACCACCAAGGGTGGTCTATGTTATAGGTGTTTTAGTGGAAGCGATATAAAGGGAATGATGGGAAGATGACTCAACAATTTGGTAAGCATAGAGGAGCCAAATAGCTCACGGGTCCCTCATTAAACCTCCTAACATAAAGGGGAGATAAATAACAACAAATGGGTTTCATGAGTGATGGGTGGGAAACAAGGAATGATATATGATGATTTATAGAAATGTCATCATCAAATCACACTCTCTTTTATCAAACCACTGGCTAGAGGGGAATTAAGAACATTCATGGGAAGGAGCCAATGAGCGACAAGCCAATAAGTGAAAAAATTGTCATTATATACAATGGATGAGAAAATCATCGTTAGGTGACATTTTTGTCTATCAGACCACTGGGCTAGAGTGTGTTGTGAACTTCCAAATAAAGCAAGTGATGAGAAGGTTGATAGACCTGATGCCAAGGTGCCAATATGATGTGTCATGGGAGAGGACAACACAAGATCTTATCCCTTTTAATATCAGGGATTTTTCAATTAAACAAACGAAAAGTTGAGGGGAGGCGCTGTCGAGATCCTAGGTTGTGACCTTACCTTGGAGGGAACCTTTCTTTACGAAATTTGTGCCAAAAGGTAGAAAGTATATTGGAAAATGTGAAAGGAAGGGCCACATGCATACTAGGTGTCAATATTGGTGACATAGGGCAACTCCAACCAATGAGAACTAGGGAAAACCCAAAAGGTTCAAATAGTTAGTTAATTTTTGGGGAAAAACAAAAAGAATAGAAAGATTTTGTATGTCTGAGAAAAACTACAGGAGAGCGGTTACAGGTGAATTGGATTAGTCCAAGAGGTGATATGAAATAATTACAATTGACTATAATAACACAACTGAAGAAAAAAACATATAGTCACTTCAATAGAACAAAAACCAATTACTAGATCTTATATTTGAACAAAAACCAATAATCTCTTTTTCTCTTTTTTCTAGAAATTGTTGTGGTGTCAACCTTGTAGGTTTTGGAAGGCTAGGGGTAGTGAAACTTCCATCTTGATAGTTGTGAGTGGTAGGCTTCCTTGTTGCCATAATTTTTCTTTTCATTTTCCTTGGCAACCTAAATGCCTTCTCTAATGAATCAATTTCCCAAAGGTGAACCTCATGTTGGATGTTATCCTTTAAAGTCCCTATGAACACATCAATACTATGCTCCTCTGGAATATCATTTACCCTTATATTCAAATTTTGGAAGTCCTCAATGTCATCTGCCATCAAACCCTTTTGTTTGAGATTTAAAAATTGGCTAAAGAAGGTGTTTCTCTTTGTATCATGATAATGTGATATTGTTTCCTCTGTAGAGAAAGTCATCCTAGAGCATTGGAATTATCTTTGATTAAGGTAGGGAATTTCTTGAGATTTTCAAAAGAAAAATACATGTGGCCTATAAGGTAGAACTAATATAAGGACTAGGAGTATAAGGACTACGAAGAGTTCCTATAGCCATGAAGAGGAGGCTAGAGCCATGAATATTAGCATTATTAATATTAGAACATAGTCAAATGAGCATGGAGAAAATGTGAAAAAACATAGATATCTAGTAGAAACTAGAAGGAACCTCAAAGTAGAGGTGCTCAACTACAATATGGTTGTAATGAGAAATTCATAACTTGAGAAAAAAACTACAACACATTAATAACATATGTTACGGGACTTGAATAAATTGCAAAAGAGAATAGACCAAGTGTCTGATTCTAGAAAAATGGAGGACATGACTCATGACTTAAAGGGAAAGATGTCAAAGATTCAAGAAAATTTAGGAATGCTACTATATAGCCTCATCATGTACCCAAGAAATCCACTAAGAGAGCCCATGTTTCCTCAGGATAAAAAAGTTGTACAAGAATGCCACCAACAAGGCAGCCAAGAGGGAAACCAAAACTAGACAACATACAAGGGCAACTCAAAAAGATAAAGCCACCTACATTTAATGGTAAACATAAGAATGGAGAACAAGTTGAAGCTTGGATATTGGAAATGAGAAAGTATATTAAGATACATTATTATTCTTCCAATTTAGAGGCACAAATTTCCACATATCACCTAAAAGGGAATACAAATTTATGGCGGGAGCAGCTGAAGGAGGCAAAACATCTAAATGAAAATAAAATTTCATAGAAAACTTAAAAAAGTACTTTCAAAAGAACTGTTAGGTCCTTATAATACTATTGTATTCCCTCATTGTTATTGTTAGTGTATCCCCCTTATTGTTATTTTTATGCCCGTGTAATTCCCATATTGTTATTATTGTGCCCCATAGAAGCCTACTATTGTTATTGTTGTGCCCTTACATTATCATTGTTATGTCGGCTCTGATTATATTGTGACCCCTTAAACTCCTATATATAGAAAGGAGGTTTTGTTATTTGAATCATCCAAACATTATTAATTTATGTAATGTAAAGGAGGTTTACCCCTCGAAGAGGATAATTTTTAAGTCATTGATCAATCCATTTGTGAGCTAGTTGCATAACATTTCCTATTAGAGCTTTGGATTCTAGGGTTTTGATGCTTCAAACAGGTCATCGTGTAATTTTTGCTATAAATTTTCTTATATGAAGCTTCAGAAGCTAATATTGAAACCCTGTGGAGCCAAAATCTTGATCAAACTCATGTACGAAATTCAGATCTTGTCTCGTTATATTTTCAGAGATATGATTTGAGGAAGTTAGACTTCTTGTAGGCTCCATAATTCCATCTCAAACATGTGACCTTGGGAAAATCGTCATAACTTTCTCTCTGAGAAGTGTATTTAAATTTCGTAAAAAGCGATATAAATAGGATGAGATTTGGTTTGTTGGGTATCATTTTCAGGGCCAACGATCGAAACAATGATATGTGGTACTCTATACAAGTTTGCTCTACTGGAACAGTCTATAATCACATTATCGTGGGAGATTGGGTATAACTATTTATTGAAGAATCCAATATCGATCAAAATTGTGGGGTTGGAAAGAGGACTCCGAGGGATACCACTGAACGAAATTTCAAACCTTGGAGATTTGAAATTACAGAGATACAAAATATTCAATATGGATCCCCTAGAAAGCAAAAAACAAAAGTGTGTATTTTTTTAAAAATTGCATAACTTTTGTTTGAAAAATCAGTTTGAAGTGATTCAAAGGACATAGTGAAGAATATATCATTGTTTGATTTCAAAATGGCTCGAAGCAAAAAAATTAAAACACCTAGTAAGCAACTAGAAATCTCTACTATGATGCATGAAGAAGAAGAAGAAATTCAACATGATATATCAAAATGACGAGACCAAGTGCAACAAATTTCGCTCTCACAAAGAGTAACCAAAAAGGAAATGGAAACTAATCTTGATGGTTTGAAGTATAGCTTAAAATCAAACATGGAAGTTTTAAAGGATTGCATGAAAGCTAATATGGATTACATGAGAGCTAATATGAATGTTATAGACGCAAAAATGAAAGGCAACATGGAATATTTGAAGAATGGTTTAAAAGCAAACATGGAATGTTCGAAGGAAGGTTTGAAAAAGTTGCTACGAGAAATGCTTCCTAATGGAAAAAAGGCATTATATGAAACTCATGATGATAACAAGATAAATGTTAATCATGATTTCTTAGACTCTAACATTAGATTGAAGACCCACCATATTCCAAATATCGATTTAAGAAAGTTTGATGATAAGGATCCGGTAACATGGATACTACAAATGGAGCAATATGTTGAGCTTCATAATGTGAAACACATATAAAAGGTATGCATTGCAACTTTATATTTAGAACCCAATCAGTTTGTATGCTATTGATGGCTTTGTTCTCGTAAACCACTTGTCACTTGGTTAATTCTAAGGGATTACTAGTTTTTGTTTTATTCTAAGAGACAAGTGGTTTATGAGAACAAAGCCATCAATACCATACAAATTGATTGTGTTCTAAATATAAAGTTGCAATACGTACCTTTTGTGTGTGTTGCACATTATGAAGATCAAAATGTTACACCATTTGTAGTATCCACGTTTCCAAATCCTTTCCATCAAACTTCCTCAAATTAATCTTTGGAATATGGTGGGTCTTCAATCCAACGTTAGAGTCTATGAAATCATGACTAACATTTCTTTTATTCTCATCGTGAGTTTCATCTAATACCTTTTTGCCATTAGGAAGGATTTCTTGTAGCAACTTTGTCAAACCTTCCTTCAAACCTTCCATGTCTGCTTTTAAACCATTCTTCAAATCTTCCATGTTGCCTTTCATTTTTGCTTCTATACCATTCATATTAGCTTTCATACCATCCTTAAAACCTTCCATGTCTCATTTTAAGCTATTATTCAAACCATCAATCTTAGCTTCCTTTTCATTTTTGGTTACTCTTTGTGGGAGAGAAATTTCTTGCACTTGATCTCATAATTTTGATATATCATGTTGCATCTCTTCTTCTTCTTCAGGTGTCATAGTAGAGTTTTATGGTTTTTTACTAGGTGTTTCCATTTTCTTGCTTCGATTCATTTTTAAATCAAACATTGATATATTCTTCACTATTCCCTTTGAATCACTTCAAATTGATTTTTCAAACAAGAGTTATGCAATTTTTAAAAAATACACACCTTTTTTCTCTTTGTAGGAGCTCGATATTGAATATGTTGTATATTTGTAATTTAGAATCTCCAAGGTCTGAAATTTAGTCATGTGTTAGCCCTATGAGTCCTCTTTCTAACCCCAAAAGTCGGATTGATATTGGATTCTTTAGTACATAGTTATGCCCAATCTCCCTTGATGACCTGATTATAGATTGGTTTAACATAGCGAAGTTGTACATAGTGTCATGTGTCACTGTTTCAACCTTCATGCTTGAACATGATACCCAAAAAACTAATGCCCATCCTATTTATGTCACATTTTATGAAATTTAATCTAATTCTGAGAGATAACTTTACGAGTATTTTCCCAAGGTCACTTGTTTGAGATGGAATTCTAGAGCCTGCAAAAACCCTAACTTCCTCGAATCATATCTCCAAAAATATACCGATACATGATCTTAAATTCGTACATGAGGTTCATTAATATTTCAACTCCATAAGGTTTCAATATAAGCTTTGAACCTTCATAAATAAATAAATAAATAAATTAAAAAAAAAAAAAAAAATTATAGTGAAAATTCCACAATGACCTGTTTGGAGTAGCGAAACCCTAGAATCCAAATCTCTAATAACAAATGTTATGCAACAACTCACAAATAGATAGACCAACGAATTAAAAATTATCCTCTTTGAAGGGGAAAGATCCTTTACCTTACGTAAATAAAAAAATATTGGATGATTCAAATGACAAAACCTCGGGCCAATTGTAGGAGCCTAATGGGTAACAATATAATCAAAGATGACATAACAAGAATAATGTAAAGGCACAACAATAACAATAGTCAGTTTATATGGGGCACAATAATAACAGTATGGGGACTACATGGGCACAACAATAACAATAAGGGGGCTACACTAACAATAAAAATGAGGGAATACAGTAGTATTATAGGGACCTAACAATTCCTTTGAAAATACTTTTTCAAAATTTCCATGAAATTTTATTTTCATTTATAGGTTTGACCTTGTTGAGTTTCTCCCACTATAAATTTGTATTCCCTTTCAGGTGATATATGGAAATTTTGCCCTCTGAATTGGAAGAATAATCATGTCGCTAAAGATAATTTCTCATTTCTAATATCCAAGCTTCAACTCTTTCTCCTTTCTTATGCTTACCATTAAATGTAGGTGGCTTTATCTTTTTCTGTTCCCCTTGTAAGTTGTCCAGGTTTGGTTTCCCTCTTGGCTGCCTTGTTGGTGGCATGCTTGTACCACTTTTTTATGTTGAGGAAACATGGGCTCTCTTAGTGGATTTTTCGGGTACATGATGAGGCTATATAGTAGCATTCCTAAAGTGTCTTGAATCTTTGACATCTTTCCCTTTAAGTCATTAGTCATGGTCCTCCATTTTTCTAGAATCAGACACCTGGTCTATTCTCTTTTGCAATTTATTCAATCTTTGTAACATATGTTATTAATATGTTGTAGTTCTCTTCTCAAGTTATCAATTTCACATTAAAATCATCTTGTAGCTGAGCAACTCTACTTTGAGGTTCCTTATAGTTTCTACTAGATATCTATGTTTTTCCATATCTTCTCCATTCTCATTTGACTATGTCCTAACATTAGTAATGCTAAAATTCATGGCTCTAGCCTCCTGTTCATGGCTATATGACCTCTAAGTAGCCCTTATACTCCTAGCCCTTATATTAATTCTTCCTTATAGGCCACATGTAGTTTTCTTTTGAAAATGTCAAGAAATTCCTTACCTTAATAAAAGAGAATTCCATTTCTCTTGGATGAATTTCTCTACAAAGGAAATGATATCACATTATGAGGATACAAAGAGCAACACCTTTAGCCAATTGATAAATCTCAAACAAAAGGGTTCAATGGCAAAGCACATTGAGGACTTCCAAAAATTGAATATATGGGTAAATGATACTCTAGAGGAGCATAGGTTTTATGTGTTCATAGGGAATTTAAAGGATACAATCCAACATGAGTTTTGCCTTTGGGAACTTGATTCATTAGAGAAGGCAGTCAGGTTGGCAAGAAAAAATGAAAACAAAATTTTGGAAATAAGGAATGCTACCACTCACAACTATAAACATAGAAGTTTTGTTTCCCCTAGCCTTCTACAATCTACAAAGTTGAAACCATAACAATTGGAAGAAAAATGAGAAAAAGGGATTTGTTACAGTTGGGGATAGAAAATACACAAAAGGTCATAAGTGTGCTAAGAAGAAATTATTTTACTTAGATTGTAAAGAGGAGGAATAAAAGGTAAAACAAATGTAAAAATAAGAGGATATACACTAGGAACCAACCTTGGAGAAAGAAAAAATGAATCTGACCATATGTTGTAATGCATTGGCAGGAATTACCAATCCTCAAACTCTCAAGATAGAAGGACATATAAATAGGAAAAAGGTAATAGTGTTGATTGATTTGGGTAGTACCCATAATTTTATTCATTCTATGATAGCCAAGGAATTGAATTTATTCCTATATCTAGCACCAAAGAGTCAAGTGATGGTTTCAAATGGAGGAACCATAAATTGCTCTAGAAAGTGTCATATTATCAAGTTATCCATGGCTGAAGATGTATTGAATAGTCTAATTCTTTCCATTCCAATGGGTGGTGCTGATGTTGCACTAGGAGTCCAATGGTTACAATCTTTGGGCACGATAGCTTTTAATTTTCAAGAGATTTTCTTGAATTTTTTTTGGGAAGGAAAGGAAGTTGAATTAAGGGGTATCGCAGGGAAACTAGGAAAGGTAATAAAATATAATGGAATGACAAAGCTTCTAAATAAAGAACAACGGGGCGTAATTTCAATATTATGTTCACTAGAGGTTCCTACATCAAAATCATCTATTTCTCTAGATTTCCAAAAGGTCTTGGACAATCATTCTAAGGTTGATGCAATGGAAGATCTCATCAAGCATCAATAACAAGTTATCCAACTCTTAAAGGATAACCTCACTTTGGCACACAATAGAATGAAACAACATGCAGATCAACATCCCAATGAAATAAGTTTGATGTAGGTGACTGGATGTTTTTACAACTACAACCATACAAACAAATCTCCCTCAAGTAATCTAAGAAGGATAATAAATTATCACCAAAGTATTATGTTCCTTACAAGGTGTTTCAAAATATTTGTACTATGGCATACACATTGGAGCTTCCGGCATCTTCCCAAGTGCACCCGGTTTTCCATGTTTCATGCTTAAAGAAGGTTATATGTGACAAGATCGAGTTCAAACAATATTGCCATAACTTGACGAGGAAGGAAAAATCATATTGGAACCTGAAACAATCAAGGAAACACGAACTCGACAACTACGATATTGATCAATTTCATAGTATCTCATCAAGTGAAAGAACTTACCCGCTGAAGATTCCACATGGGAGGATGAAACTTTTATATAGAAGCATCCATAACTACTCAAGCGTTGAGAAAAACACTTTTTTGAAGGAGAGGGGCATGTTATGTCCTTATATTACTAGTGTATTCCATCATTGTTATTGTTAGTGTAGCCACTTATTATTATTATTGTGCCCTTACATTATTATTGTTATTTCGACTCTCATTATATTATGACTCCTTACACTCCCATACATAGAAATAAGGTTTTGTCATCTGAATCAGCCAATAATTGTTCATTTATATAATGTTAAGGAGGTTTTTTCCTCGAAAAGGATAATTTTTAAGTCATTGATCTATCTATTTGTGAGTTGGTTGCATAATAAGAACTACACATATGAACATTGTTATGAAATAAAAATGCAAGATTTGTTCAAACTCAAATTAGGAAACATGGCATTGGAAGAATATGACAAAAAATTCATTGAGTTATTAAGGTACTTGGACTTTATTAAAGATGAAAAGTTAAAGATACAAATATATGTGAGTGGATTACCACAATTCTATGGTGATATAATTAGATTTGATGAGCTAAATACTTTGGATGAAGCTATGAGGAAGGAAGAGTACCTTTATGATTAGGGTAAATATAAATTAGTTTCCCAAAGGACTTGGGATGAAAGGAAAAGAAGAATGATGGAAGAAAGGAAGAAAGGATTAAAACCTTCATGTTTCAGAAAATATTCTTAGGAAAAAAAACAAACACAAACAATGCATAGTTATCCAAAGGGAACTTATTTGTTGAGAAAGAGACACAAATTTCAGCCCATTCAATGTTAGGGTTGTGAAGGAGAGCACAAGTATAGGCACTACCTACAAAAAGAGAAAAAAATGAGGATTTCACATCATGTCCAAGGGGATGATACCTTGAAGCACATGTGTAAAAGAATACCCAAAATTTATGTAGCATTGTACAAAAATTAGGATGAACATTGGAACCACATGGTTGAGGTGGAAGGTAAGTTAAGTAATCAAGCATTTGCTATTTTAATTTATTTTGGAGCTAGTCATAGTTATTTTTCTCCTAAGTTCATTGAAAAATTTAACTTGAAGAAAACCAAGCAATGGTAAGGCTTGGTTACTTTAGTTAGCCACATGAGCTATAATAAGAATAACAAAAGTGGTAAAAGAATATCTCATTAATATCAGTGGACTAGATACAAACAAATATTTAAACATAATACCACTAGGGTCATATGCTTGCTTAATTAGCATGGATTGACTAGAAACTCATATCGCGATGTTATATTGTTACAACAAAACATTTACTTTCCTTGATGAAGAAGGGCACCAAAAGCAAGAGCAGGGAATACTAAGGCCAATTTTGGTTAGAGAAATATTGACTTAACACTTGAAGGATACTTTCAGAAAAGGGTGCCAAAGTTATGCAACCCATGTAGAGAAGATAATTTAGGAGCATGTGATAATTTTGGAGGACCACACAATACTTAATGAATTTGAAGATGTGTTTTCCAAAATTCTAGGGTTTTTTCCTATAAGAGACATTGAAATCTCTATATATTTGGTACTTGGAGCTCCATTCATGTCCAAAACACCATATAGAATGAACACACTAGAACTGGAAGCATTAAAAATGAAATTAGAAGAGATTTTAAGAAAAAGGTACATGCATCCCAATGTATCACAATGAGGTGCCCCAATCTTATTTGTTAAGAACAAGGATTGTACACTAAGACCATGAATCAAGTTTTGTTAGTTGAACAAGGTCACAGTGAAGAATAAGTATCAATTGCCTTGTATAAATTATTTTTTTGGAAAACTCAGGGGAGTTGAGGTATTTTCAAAAGTTGACCTAAAGTTGGGATATCATCAACTAAGAATTAAGGAAGAAGATATTAGTAAGACAACATTTTGAATGCGATATGACCACTATGAGTTCATAGCGGTACACTAGGTGCCTTCATGTGCCTTATAAATGGTGTTTTCAAGGTTTATTTGGATAAGTTTGTGATTCTTTTTTGGATGATATCCTCATATATTCCAAATATAAGGAAGAGCACGAACAAAATTTAAGGATGGTGCTATGCGTACCTAGGAAGCATCATTTATATGCCAAACTGATTAAGTGATCAGTTTATGAGAGAAACATCCATTATTTGGGTCATATTATTTTAGACGAGGGGTTGCCAGTAGACTGAAAAAATATTAAAGAAATTAAAGAGTAGCCAACACCCAAAAATGTGACATAGGTAAGGTATTTCATGGGTTTAGTAGGTTAAACAGAAGATTTATTGGAGAGTTCTCGAGGATAGCCCATCCTATTATGTCCTTGCCATGAAAGGGTGAAAATATTGAATGGTCTTAGAAATGTAAAGAGGATTTCGACCATTTAAAGAAATTATTGAAAAGTGCACCTATATTGAAGGTATTTGACCCAAATGAAGAATTTATTTTGTGCATAGATGCATGCAAAGAAGGGCTTTAAGGAGTCCTCATGAAAAATGAGCATGTCATATGTTATGAATCTAGGAAGGCCAAGGAGAACAAAAATAATTATGCCACTCATGAATTGGAGCTAGCATCAAATATACATGTCATGCAAATGTGGAAGCATTACCTCATGGGGAAGAGGTTTGAGTTGAGAATTGGTCACAGCGGATTGAAACATTTATTTAAATAACCACATTTAAATGCTAGACAAATAAGATGGTTTGAAATTTTGGCTAATTATTATTTTGAAATTAATCATATAAAGGGGAAGGAAAATAAGGTGGAAAGGTGCATTCTATGCATGCTACAACCATATGCACATGTAAATCTAATTTGAAAAGTTGAATTTTAGAGGCTAGAAATTTAGATTAACAATACATGGAAATAGAAAGTGGCCTACAACGAGGTTAAATGCAGCCCAAATACAAGATTTATGAGATGAAACTTTTGTACAAAGGCATGATTTATGTGCCAAATTCCGAGGGGCTAGAAAACTTAGTGCTAAGTGAGATGCATAGAGTGCCTTATGCTCTGCACTCAGATTATTAAAAGACTATCTCAAATTTAGCTAGAAAGTAATACTTTTGGCCAAGTATGAATAAAGATGTGGCCGATTATATAACTAGGTGCTTGGAATGCAAAAAGGTTAAATTGAGCATATGCACCTAGTAGACTTGCTACAACCAATACGCATTCCTAAGTGGAAATGGGAAATTGTTTCAATTGATTTGATTACAAATCTGACAAACATAGTGAAACAACATGATTCCATAATGTTTGTGGTGGAAAAATTCAGTAGGGCCGCCCACTTTATTCCAGTGAATTCAACACATAAGGAAACTAATTTTGTTGAGATCTATATGAAGGAAATTGTGAAGGCACATGATGTACAGAAGGAAATTATTTCAAATAGAGATCCCAATTTCATGTCCGGTTTTTGGACAAGCTTATTTTAAGGATTTGGCGCCGATTTAAATTTTAGCACAACATACCATATGGAATCAAATGATCAAATAGAAAGGGTTAATCAAGTTATTGACGACATGTTTAGGATGTATATGATGGAAAAAACCATCGAAATGGGAAGAATACTTGCAATTAGTGGACTTTTCTTATAATAATAGGTATCAAGCATCTTTGTAGATGATCTTGTTCAAAGTATTTATGGAAGAAAATGCAACGTACTAGTGGGTTGGGAAAGTATTTTTGATAGGTCCATTATTGGTATAGAGTTGTTTAGGGAAATGAAAGAGCAAGTGATACAAAAATAAATAGAACTTGGAGGCTACGTAGGATAGACAAAAAAGTTACGCAGACAAAAACAAGGTAAATAGGGAATTTAAAGTAGGTGACCATGTTTTCTTGAGGCTGAAGGCAAGGAAAAGTTCTCTAAAATTCGCCAGGTGTGCAAAATTAACAACAAGATATTCTGGACCATTTGAGATTTTGGAGAGGATTGATCCATTTGCATATAGGATTGTATCACTCGCATCCATGCTCATACATATTTTGTTTCATATTTCATTGTTTAAAAACTATGTTCATGATGCTAACCATGTGTTTGAATGAAACATGATTCAATTGGAGTTCGAGAGAGGCTTTCTAGTCCAACTGGTGTGGATTTTAGATGAGAAAGTCAAAGTGCAATGCAATCGAGCCATCATTTTGGTAAGGTATAGTGGACCCATTTCGGTCCTAAAAATGCTACATAAAAACATATAGAAATGATGAAGAGCATAAAGAAAAGTGTGATATATATAGAGCTTAAATATTGTGATATATATATATATATATATATATATATATATATATATTAAATAAAGAGGAGAATGTAACATCCTTAATGTAAATAGTATGTAAATGTGTACTAGACCGGGGAACCAACGACATCTTATGAAGGTCATGACGCCAATGTGTATATTTGTATATATATAATGGGTTGTTGTGCCCACAAACACTTGATTTATATTTTGAAGATAGAAAGTTTGACCATATAATTATATTACAGATAATAACAAAAAAAATGGGCTACAAACCCGAAAGACGTAAACGAGAAGGGGGAGGCTAAGACACCATGGGTGGGTGACTTAATATATGAATGGAACATTGTAAATGAACATTGTAATTTCTTATTATTTACAAGGTGAAATAGGTCAAATAACGATGTGATTTAACGAAATGCTTGTTTTAGAAGTAATGCATGGTTTTTTTATTATTATTATTTAAGTAATTTATGTTTTTTAAGTTTTCATTTCTTGCTTTTCTATTTAGAAATTTATAATAGTGCTTAGTTGAAATACTTGTTTTGGGAAAAAAATAGGAGAAATCTGTGGGAGTTGTTTAGTATTTTTTTAAAATTATTTAAAGGTGTAATGTACGGTTTTGTTGAGTTTTTATTTTTTTCTTTTCCATGTAGAAATTTATAATAGTGCTCGTCTTAGTTGAAATGTTGGTTTAGGAAAAAAAAATAGGAGAAATGTAGGGTAGTTATTTAGGATTTTTTTTTTAAATTATTTAAAGGTGTAATGTACGGTTTCGTTGAGTTTTTTTCTTCCGTTTCTATTTAGAAATTTTATGATTATATGTTCTTTGTATTATATTTATATTAGAATTTTTTCCTCTAAATGTTTACCATATTTGTATTCTTCCTTCTTACGGTAAAAGAGAACAAATATTATTGTGGTTTAACGAAATGTTTTGTTTATAAGAGTAATGTACGGTATTTGTTGAGCTTTCATTTTTTTAAAATAATGTATGCTTTTTTGGTTGAGTTTTACTTTTGTTTTTTATTTAAAAAATCTATGGTTATGAGTATATTATTGATATTATATTTATATTTGATTTACTTTTAAAAATATTTGTATTTTTATTTTATTTTTTTATTTTATAAAATTATGAAGATCTAGGTTATTGGTTGGGTACTTAGAAATTTTGGGGAGGTGATCGTAAGTGGGCTACCATCATGGAACCAAGGTACATGCAAGTGTTATGTGTGAGAATGCCTCATAAAAGTTTATGCAAGTGCATGTAATGCCACATGCGGGCCTCTTAATCCACCTCTAAGTGATCTACCTAGCATATCTTTGTATGTTGTATGATTTTTTTATTAATGGCATTATACACATGTAAGGTAGGAAGCAAATCCCATGAGGATATTACGTTCTCCCCAAAAAATTGTCACTTAGTCTTGGTTCATGAAGTTCGCATTCAACGCATGTCAAGTGTCATGGAGTTGTCTCAATTCTTGGCTTAGTGGAAATAGGCCACACCATTTCCATAGATGTTCACTTTCTAGAGTCAAGCCATAAGGAGTTTGCATGAGGAATGGGTCTTTTTGGCTAGCTTGTGGCAAACACATTTTATATGCTCTTCATTTATTAATAATGATAATACCTCTCTTTGTGCTTTGTTTAGTTTCTATTTTGGCCTTTGGTTTTCACAAGAATCTCCTTTAGGGGTTATGTAGGAAATGGAATCATCAAAGTGTTACTTGTCTTGGCTCCTTAGGAATCCATATTTTCCTCAAATTTATGTGGGTCTTTCAAGTGCTTTATTTGGGTTCTAGTTGGAAACAACCTAGTGAGACCTAGTGCTTTAAGGAATTCAACAACTTACTAGGCATTTAGGTTAAAGGTGGTTATAAAGGTAGGTTGTTGAGGTTTGACTCCACGCCATTTGCAAAAAATTTAATTTTTTATTATTATTATAAGTTTGGTGTTTTTTGTTACTACAAGAGAGGGTGAAGGTAATTGGTTCACTTCGGAGAGTTGGTTTCCCCACTATCATGAGATCACTCATTTATTATTTTGAATCGATATCATGAGGTCACCTCATGCATTGAGGAGAAACATGTTATTAGGAAAGAGGGTGTAATCGAGCCAAATGAAGAGAAAAAAAATAGAATCTTAGTTTAGAGGGCTTGCTCCACAACAACTCTAAGAAGAAATTGCTTTGGTAGAAAGAGAATGACCTAAGGAGAGACAATGTCACTTACACTGAAGCGTTGGTGGAAGTGGTGGATTGGGTTCTAGAGGTGGGGCACACTAGATGGCATTATAATTAGTTTGTGTACACAATGGATATTTATTGGCACCTTAGGTTCCTTCGTGGTAGTTTTCTCAAAAATATCTACTAAATTTTGGGAAAAATGATAAAAAAAAGTTATTGTAAAAGGACCATTTCATAAATTAGTTAGACTTGAAAATTCATAAATGCCACAAACAGCCAATTACAACATATCTCCGAAAATTTAAAGCCACTTAATTAAAAACAAATTATTCACCAAAAATTCAAATTAAAATCCTTTAACTTCTTTAATTATTTTAATTTAATAAAATATTAATATAATTAATTTCCCTTTTAAAAATAATTTTATAAAAATATTAATAAATAAATAAATAAATTTGTTCTTTGTACCATTTTATATGGTAAAAACCGGCTAATTATTAAGAATATTATTTTTATATGTATATTTTTTGAAATGAAAGTTTCAATACGCAATAAGTGGCTCTACAAATTTTATAAAAAACTGGAACAGTGACTAGTAACTATTTATAACTTTTTTATTTTTTTTATAATATAATATAATTAATTATTTTTTAATATATAAATAAATTTATCTTTTAAATAGAATTATAACCAATCTGTCAAAAAAATCTTAAAAAATCTTACGTAAAGACTACTCTTTTTCCAGCTACAATTATATATATATAAAGACTACTCTTTTCCCAGCTACAATTATATATATATATAAAGACATATATTCCATTTTTGTAATTGCTGTTGTCATCGTATCCAATGATTTGAAAGCCGTGAAGCCATTCGGTATACATGTCGTCACTCTCCATGCTTACAATTTTTCCTCTTACAAATTCGGAACTGGTGGTTTACAAAATACAATAATAGCTACTGTATTCGTTAATCCGAGTGTGTATTGATCCGTGATTTTTTGTGTTGGACTTCGATTCTAATTAAGAACTTGTATATAGATTATAGATTTGGAGAATAATTCAGGATATGATGATAAAAGATTTTGAAAATAGTTTAGTAATTTCTAAAATATTTAAACGAATAGAAGTGAAATCAAGTTTTTGACCTCATTCAAATATATTATCGAAAATATATCATCAAATTAAATTCAAGACAAAAATAATCTTGAAATCAAAAATCAAATCATTTATGTATTTAAGTTTTTACGATTCACAATGAATTAAATAAAGTGTTTCGGTAGAAATCACATGAGAGAATTTTTTGGTCAATACTTTTCGAACCCACAAGTGTGGTTCATCATCGAAACAACAATAATCGAATTAAATTCAAGGCAACAATAATCTAATTTGCTTACCATGTGTAAACTTGGTGTGCTTTTAGTGCCTGACCAAGTGGGTTTTCCTACTATGTCTGAATTTGGTGTGCTTTTAGTGCCTGACCTAGTGGGTTTCTTCTGTTGCAGACTACATCAAGGGCAGTCTAAGGGTGGCTATTCGGTAAACATTGTAAGTACATCATCTTGTACTCAATTTCGCCATTGTTAAAGGTAAATGCAATGAAGTGGTTAATTGCTGTGCGCGATTTCTCATCTGGTTGGTGTGTGTAGGTTTTGGTCGGCTCTGATTTGGACAAGGGTAAATCTAGTTTGACCGAGTGGTGGGAGGTGGTTCGCTGAATAGTCTTCTCAGCTGTATTATAGATTTTCTGTGATTTGTTTAATGGTCTTCTCGGTTGGATTATCGATCGCTTTTGAGTTAAAAATAATCACCACCTTCTGAAAAATGGATTATGATTTACATCTGCTGTGGAACTTGAATTATTGATTATTTCTTATTATCGACGATGCATGACCTACAAGGTTTTAGAGGTTTTCTTTCGGATATTTTTGCCTCTATTTATGGTCCAAAACCAAATGCAGGTATGATTCCAATAAAAGATTGATGTGTCTGTAATCCTTTGAACCATTTATTTTTAGTACATTTTCTACCAATTTGGCTTCAATTCATGTTGACTGTCCTTTGTCCTTTCTTTTATACAGTTAGTAGGTTCAACTATCTGAACTATTGAACTAAATGCAAAACGTAATGCTGTTCAACACTAGGACAATTGTCATTTAACTTTCCTGCCCCTTTCGATGACTCTATCAAGCCTCAATGGCTCTACTTGGTTGGGGGTTTATAAAAATATTTTTTCACTTTATTTTATAAAATAGTCAACCTACTCATAAGTGTGTTTATTTTAGAGTAAAGTTTTCAAAATTTTAACTTAATTATCAATCATTGCTAAATGGATAGAGATATAATTTTCATTTTATATTTTAAGATATTTATAGTAATATACATAAATTAAAGGTTCGGATTTATCTCCAAAGTAGTTATGATCTTTTATGGAACAAAAAGAATCACCCGTGGTGAACCTCATGCAACCAAAACAACCATGGACTTTCACACCTATGCAACAAAGGTCAAGCTCTAGAAAAATGGAAAGCCAAAGTTGTGAATTTTGCTAGTGCATACATCAGGAGCAACTTGATTTAGAAGGGGCTTCCTATATGTAGGATCTAGGGATGCACATATCCTCGGGGGCTTGGGACACCAAACTACGGAAGACCAAAGAACTGCAAAGGCATACCAACATGATAGTAGCTAAGACCATTAACATGGAAGAGGAACAACATGGTCTGAAAAAGTGCATTGACTTTTGAGAGTCATAGAACAAATTCAACTCCACATTGCTATCGTGGCTCATTAAGAAAACATGGTAACATATATTAGGTTCCAGCTACTCGAGCTTTTCTGCAGGTAGCACTCACTTAAGGTCTTGGTATCCAAGGTTGTTCCTAGCACTCTTTCTGAAGATGGCGCCAAAATAGACCCCTTGTAGTGCCTTTACGTGAGCTTTCTATCGAGTCCATTTTGAACTAGTCTTCTATTTAGATGAACGTTGACCTACTTTGGTTTCTTGCTTGCACAAGGTATGTCTCTTTCCAAAATTTTGAGGGCCCATTTGGCATTCCATACTGTAAAAAATATAACTACTAAGAGGCTGTAAATAAATTTTTCTTACTTAAATGATTAATAAAAAAAGGTAAATTTTCTTACTTAATGTTGACACTTAATTATTGGGATTGGGTGAATATACGTAAAATAGTGTACATAGAAAATAAGTAGAATTGGAATATGAAGAGACATTGGGCGATGAAGCAAAGAGTCTCTCCGTCCATGTATATCTATTGTCAACCTTAATGGAAATTCACAATTCATTTGAGGAGTTACCCTTGGACTGACATGGTATCACAACAAAAGTCCCATCTTAGAATTACCCTTGGACTGACATGGTATCACAACAAAAGTCCCATCTTAGACTTGTAACTCCTATATTTTTCTAGTTTTCTAGCTCCAATTTAGAGTTTGCTACCTAGAGATGTTGAACGCATGAGGGTGTCAGAGGTTTGTTGTAGTGAGAAGCTATGACCAGAGGCACTGTGATTGTGATTGTGTTGAGGTTTGAGATATGTTATTTTTTTATATATATATAACTAGTTTTCTTATGTGGAGATTGACTCCTCGCCATACTATTTCATCGTATTACTCTGACTTCCACCATACTATGTTATATTCTTGGCCTACACCCGTGGTATTACTCTTGCATACCACAGTACTATATTGCATACTCCGTTGTTGGTGCCTCACCATCGTCACGTTGTCCATATACCACCTCACAGTGATATCCTCCTCCTCCTCCTCATTGCCAATACAATTTTTTATAGCACAATTTATACCGCTCCCATACCATAGTCTTTTATACCATAGGCTCGTTGAATGGTATGCCATAACACCTCCCTCCCATATCGCTTACACTAAATCCAACTAGCTTTCACCGTTATATTACCTCTTGAATCTCAGTTACGTTGACTGTTATTAGTGTAAGATATACCTACGCCATTGCTGCACATATATACCTCCCAGTTATGCCATTGCTGCATATATATACCTCTCGGTTACTGTTGTATGACTCGACAGTCGTAGTTTAGATTGAACACTGGTTATATCACCTCCCATACTGCATCCTCATACCCATTGGCTCTCCATTGTAGCATCACACCCATGTTATGATATAACTCTGCCACATTATATATAACTCTTGTCCATAATACTCACAATTACGTTGTCATAACAGTTATGTTGTCTACCTTCCATATAACGCCTCCCCTCATTATAATATATGCCATATATAACTCCTCCATGTTGTCCATGTTAATAAATCCTCCCCCATATATGCCCTCCCCATTTACCACCTATTCCCCATACATAATACCTTTGTTATATATATTGCCACAAAAATTGTATTTTTTCATAATATTCCTACTAGAGTGCAGTTTTTTTTACATCGGAAGTAGATTTTTTTATATTGGTAGCAGAGTACATTTTACATGGTATACATTTTTAAAATGCATTCATCCATATATATTGTTGGAGTAGTTCTCTCTGAAAAAGAGAACTATCATGAATGGTCAAGGAAGATAAAACGCACTCTCATTTTCAATGAGTTATGGAAATAAGTTTTTGTAGGAGAAGGAGATAATGAACTTGGAGATAATAAGTTTTTGGGAAAATAAGAACAGTAAGGCCTATTGATCAGGTGCTTAGAATTATGCTCAAAAATCAAATTGATCAGAGTGGTGCGGAACCTGAATGAACACATACTTCTCGTCATCCTGAATCCGACACAACTCATTTCATGCGAAACGGACTTCATATCACTCCAGAAATGAGTTATGTCCACTTTGTCAAACATGGGAATTTTCAAAAACAATGGAAAGTCTAGTCAGCAGTACGTACTAATGATGTGGCATCAACTGGGTAGGGTATGCGGTAGTTGACTTGGTCAAAGTTCCCTCGGCGAATTGGGTTGTGCCAAGAGGCACCTTGGTACTAGTGGAAATTCTGCTACTTTTATTGGTTGGTGGAGTGGTTAACCATGGGCTAACACATGTCCCAGTTGGAGACCACCACGTCGCAGCCTGGGAGGCCACCAAAAGTTTG
Organism: Pinus taeda; assembly: GCA_000404065.3. NCBI lineage: Eukaryota > Viridiplantae > Streptophyta > Pinopsida > Pinales > Pinaceae > Pinus > Pinus taeda. The sequence continues at coordinate 75,510 of APFE030529625.1, forward strand.
TTATTGCTCGGGCAAAAGCAGGGGGGGTTGCACCTGTGACCTCCCCATGCTAATACAAAGGACTTACTAACATACCTTGCGCAATATTTCTTAACCCTTTACATTGTGGTTTATATAAAAATATCATGAGCACGCAGTTTGGGAAGACGGTAATCCCATGTGGGGACCAGCCCACACAGTTAAACAAACCACCCATGTGAACATTACGACGGAGGTGGAATGGAGGCCTGTCGATGGGGGCGAGCTGTTGGCCTTAGCCCATGGGCATGTGGCCCACAACATGGCCAAAATTTTTGGAAGTTAAGCGTTAGACAATTTTGCCCAGTTTTCAGTGAAATTGTCGCTTTGTTAGTGTGCTTGGCGGGCTAAATTGTAGGATGATGTCGGATTTTGGGCAATTGGTGGAGAAAATAGTGGAGAAACTAGGAGAGGTCATAACTTCTTTAGTTCTCAACCAAATTGGGTGCAGAAAGAGGCTAGGTACCCATTTTTGGACATTCTGGACTGATTGGAGCAGGGTTTCAAAAGAATTTGAGCATTGTAAACACATATTTTTACACATTTGAGCATAATAGAGAGGCCCAAGCCATTGAAAGCTCGACCAAAGAAACTTAGGCTAGGAGGGGTGAACTCCTTCATCATGTTCCTATTGTGATGTGTTTTTGGTGATGTTCTATACATCTTTATGTTGTTGTTTAGTCTCTTATTTATGTTAAATTTTCTCATAAAATTAACATAAAAACTCATTTTTCACTTGCAAAACTCATGAATCCTTGAGCACATGAGTAAAATTTTCTTTCTAATATGAGGAGGATCTTAGCACAATAAACTAATATTCTTAATCAGATCATTGTGGTATGAGAGCACTAGGTTTTTTTTGTGCAAAAAGGATTTAACTATTTGAAAGTTTATGTCATCCTTTTAAGGTTAAAACTCAAAAGAGGAGAAAGGAAGCTGGTTGGAAGCCTTGAAGTTGGGTCAAGGGGGAGGAGGGCAAGGTTGCCACAATATCTAACACTAATTCATCCTCAAGTTGCAGTTGAGACTCCATAGAGCATGTATCATGAAGGGGAACCTACAAACATGACAAAAGATGAGAAGATCTTCAAGAAGGCTTTATTTGATATGACAGAGATGGTGAAGATCATTTATGAAGAGAGGAATACTAGGTTGCAGGGTGAAAGTTCCAAACCTCCTAAAGGAGAAGGTTCTTGAGGAGGAGGTCATGGAAATGGAGGTAAACCTCCACCCTCTCCACCATCTTCTCCATCTTCTTCTTCTCAAGTATCTTCACCCTCTTCCACTGACACAACCCTTACTTATACTCATCAACATACCTCAAAAGGAACTGGTAAATCACCCTTACTAAAACTTGATGTTAAATTTGAGCTGCCCATGTATAATGGTGAAGTGAATGCGGATATGCTTGATAATTAGATTTGTCAGTTGGAGGCCTATTGCATAATTCAAAGCCAGGATGACATAAAGAGTCAGTTAGCTTCCTTGAGAATGGAGGGTGCAGCACAAGTATGGTGGGAATAAAAGACATAAGAAGAGATAAAAAAACATGGTGAGATCTCAATTTCTTGGTATGATTTCATTTCTACAATTAAAATACAATTCTACCCTCTAGCTTATATGTAGAAACCCATCATGAATTGGCAGAAATCTAGACAACTTAAATGTCACAATGTGCATGATTTCACCCAAGAATTCAGAAAAAGGTCACTAATGTTAGATGTAGATTTGTAACAAGACACGTCGCTGAAGTACATAAGGGGTTTACATGGTTACCTTAGGCATACTATCTTAATGCTTAATCCCAATAATCTAGATGATGTGTGTGTGCAAGCCACTCATCTTGAGGCAAGAGGGAAAAACACTCTAGAAGAAGGTAGTAAAAATCTGTTTAAGAGTAAAGGAAAAGAAAATGGTTTCAAAGAGAAGGGAAAGAAAAATTCATCTATCAAGAAGGAAGGAGATAAATTAACATGCAAAAATTGATCTAAAGAGGGCCACGATGAAGCTCATTGTTGGAAGCTTCATCCCGAAATGAAACAAAAAAAATCAACGAAAAGGGAAAACAAAAGACAACTGCAACCACTCAACAGGATTTGGGATCCCATTCGAGCAATGAAACTAAAATTACATCCATGGGTATAAAGGGAAAAAAATCCGTTGCTAGCACTAGTACTTCAAATTCACAAAATGAAACTCCAAATGAACAGAAGAGGATAGAACTTTTGCACATAAGGGTGATCTCAAGACATAACAAGATTGATACACTTTCCGACAATGGCTCTCAAGCCAATATTATCTTTGAAAACATTGTCAAAAGTTTAAAAATGGAAACCATTCCACATCATAAACCATATCCACTTGGATGGTTGTGTGACAATGCACAATTGTAGGTTACTAAAAAGTGTAAACTGAAATTTTCCATTACTACAAATTTCATAGATGAAGTGGAGCTTGATGTTGTGACACTAGGCATATGTGGCATAGTTTTGGGCAGCCTGTATCTCTATGACAGAAAAGTTATCTTCCATAGACATGAAAACAAATACCATTTGTTCAAATATGGAATAGAATATATTGTGAGATTCGATAGCAAGAAACTAAATATTTCGCTTGTTAATGTGGGGCAGATGAAAAGACTAGTGAATTCAAGCAAGAATTTTGTCCTTCTAATGATCAAACCCAAGAATGATGTTGATAATGAAGCTTTTAAAGGTTGTGATTCAAAATTGAATTCTGAATTGGTTGATGTAGTTAACCAATATGATGAGATATTTCAAGAACCAAAAGGATTACCTCCCAAGAGAGGAATCCAAAATGATATATAGTTGTAGCAAGATTGTCCTCTTCCTAACATTGACATGTATGTGATGGAAAGTGTAGAAATTAAAAAGAAAATTCAAGAGTTGTTGGATAAATGGATCATCATTCCATCATCCTTGCCATGTGGTTCACCTATTGTGTTGGTGCCAAAGAAGGATGGAACATAGTGCATTTGTGTGGACTTCCGTGCATTGAACAAAATTATGGTAAAGAACTACTACCCACTGCCGAGAATAGATTATTTACTTGATCAATCAAAATATGAAAAGTATTTTACTAAGTTGGACTTGAGAAGTGGCTACCATAAAATTAGAATAGCTGAAGGAGACATTTGGAAGACAACATTCAAAACAAAATAAGGTTTGTTTGAATGGCTAGTTAGAGCTTTTGGTTTATGTAATGCTCTTGCTACATTCATGCATGTGATGAATGATGTGTTGAGGCCATTTATTGATGAGTTTCTTATAGTCTACTTAGATGACATATTAATTTTCATTAAATCTCATGATGAACATCTCATGCATGTCAGAAACGTACTTGATGTCTTGAAAAAAGAACAGTTGTATCTTAAGATGTCAAAGTGTGAGTTTGGAAAAACTTCTCTAGTTTACTTGGGTCATATTGTTGGAGAATGTGAATTGATAATAGATCCCTCTAAGGTTGATGTCATTTTAAATTGGCCAAGGCCCAAGATAGCTATTGAGGTAAGAAGTTTTTTTGGAGTAGCCCAATATTGGAGGAAATTCATTACTAACTTTTCTTCTATAGCAACTCCTTTGAATTCATTAACAAGTGTGAAAAGGGTTTTCTAGTGGGGAGGAAAACATCAGAAGGCCTTTGATGCAATGAAGGAAAATATTAGTTCATCTCTAGTACTTGCACTTCCAGACTTGAGACAGTCATTTGAGATTCAAACTGATGCTAGTGACAATGACATGGGTGCAATCCTCATGCAACATGGTAAGCCCATCTATTTTCATTCGGAAACTTTTAACGGTGCAATGATTAACTATCCTACATATGACAAGGAATTGTATGCATTGGTGCAAAGTGTGAAAAAGTGGAAACACTACTTGATGGGTAAGGAAAAAATCATTCACACTGATCATCAACCATTCCAATACTTGCAATCTTAGTCAAAGTTACAACAGTCAAGGCAATTCCAATGGATGCGTTTTCTTTAAGAATTCCACTTGGTAATCAGGTATAAGAAAGGTATCTACAATGAAGTTGTTAATATGCTTTCTAGGCCTATTGTTAGTGCAGCTTCTTTACTCAAGCATAATTCCATTTTGCATGAAATTTACATTGAGAAATATGCATTAGAAAATGACTTTCAAGATGTTTATGCAAGCTTGAGTCAAGGTAACCAAGTAGAGGAATTGGATTACGATTTGCATGATAACTTGTTGTACCATCTTGGCAAGATTTGTATTCCACAGTGAGAAAGAGATAACATAATAAGATAAGCACATACTTCTCTTATTGTTGGTTATTTCAGTGGAAGTAAGACAGTGGCACGTCTATAGAGGTATTGTTCTTGGCCTCGTATGCTTGAAAGTGTGTCACATTTTATTAAATAATCTTCATTATGTGCAGTCAGTAAGCCTAGCAATAGGAAGTTAGGATTGTACAAACCACTTCTAGTTCCTTCACGATCGTGGGAGAGTGTTTCTATGGATCTTTTAGGAGGTCTTCCATTGTCAAAAGGAGGTCATGATTATTTTTATGTAGTTCTGTATAGGTTCAATAAAATGTGTATTACAATGCCATGTAAAAAGTAAGTTACATCTGAACAAACTGCTCAGTTATTCTTTTGGAATGTATGGGTGCATTTTTTATTACCCACATCCATTGTTAATGATCGAGATTCTCTCTTTGTTGTGAATTTTTGGTCAAGCTTGTGGGATTCATGGACACCAAATTGAAAAAGAGTACAACTTTTCATCCACAATCAGATGGTGAAATAGAGGTGGTGAATAGGAAAGCGATACATCTTCTTTATGGGTATTGTAGCAAGCATCCTAAGATGTGGGATGATCATTTTCACTATATTCAACATTCTTACAACTAGGCCAAGCACTCTTCATCTCAAACATCGCAATTTGAGGCATGTTTGAGATACTTGCCTAAATATCCTTTGGATTTCATTTCTGGAAAAGATATTGTTATTGATGTTCATAGTGACATAGACAAAGTAAGAAGGTTCATTGAACAAATCCAATTGGTACACCAAAGAGTTCAAGAACAACTTGAAAAGAGCTAAGGCAAGTACAAAACAAGGCATGACAAGCATTGCGTAGATCACAAGTTCCAAGTCAGTGATGAATTTTGGCTTCACATTATCAAAGAGAGGCTCCAAGGAGAAGGTAAAAAGCTAAAACCAATTAGATATGGTCCATTTAGATTAAAGGTTGGTAACAATGCCTTCAAGTTGGATTTGCCTTCATATATGCAAATTTATGTTGTTGTTAATGTTGAGAACTTAAGGTTGTATGAGCCTCCTTTGATTGAAGATCAGGGAGAGAATGTTCAAATTCCATCTATTGAAGACTTTGCTCCACAATTCCTTGATGAGCTTCAACAAGAAACTATACTTGACAGAAGAACAAGGACATTGAAAAGAGGAATTTTCGGCTATCTTCGAGTGGGGCGAAAGGGAACAAATCCTTCAAAGGCCAAATGGATAGAGATTAGAAAGGTGAGGGAATTGTACCCTCACCTACTCAACAAATGAAAGTGATCTTTTGGGGTCCAAAATCCTTCTAGTGGGGAGGAATGATCAGGTGCTCATAATGATGATATAAAATCAAATTTGTTAGAATGGTGTGGAACTTAAATGACCGTGTAGCCCTCGTCATCCTGAATCCAACAAAAATCGTTTCATGCAAAACAGACTTCGTATGACTCTAGAAATGAGTTTTGTCCACTTTGTCAAATAAGGGAATCTTCAAAAAAATGGACAGCCCAGTCAGTAGTCTATATTGCTAATATGGCACTAAGTAGGCAAGGTATGTGCTTGTTTGCTTGGTCAAAGTTCCATCAGCGAATTGGGTTATGCCAAGTGGCACCTTAATACTCATAGAAAGTCTGCGATTTTTATTGGTTGGTGGAGTGACCAACCACGAGCTAACACGTGGCCTAGTCGGAGGCTACCACCTGGTAGCGCCAGAGGCCACCAAATTTTTTCTTATCGACTGGGCGAAAGCAACAAGGGTCTAATGTGTGACCTCCCCATCCTAATACAAAGGCCTTACCAACACACCTTGCGCAATGTTTCCTAACCGTTTACACTGCAGTTTATAATTAAATACCATGAGTGTGCAGTTTAGGAAGAGGGCTAGCCCACATAGTTAAACAATCTGCCCATAGGAACACTACGATGGAGGTGAAGTGGGGGCCCTGTCAGCGGGGATAGGTCGTTGGTGTTAGCCTGAGGGGGCACGTGGACCCCACATGGCCAAAATTTTCAGAAGTTAAGCGTTAGAGGTATTTTTAATTATCTGACAATTTCGCTTGGCTTTTGGAAAAATTCTCTCTCCTTTGGCTCACTTGGTTGACAAAATTGTAGGATGATGTCATATTTTGGGCAATTCGTGCAGTGAATACTGGAGAAACAAGGAGACGTCATAAATTCTCTAGTTTTTTACCAAATTGGGTGCTGAAAGAGGCTAGGTAGCCATTTTTGGACATTGTGAACTCATTGGAGCATGTTTTAGAAGCATTTGAGCATTGTAAACACATCATTTTACACATTTTGGCATAATAGGGAGGCCCAAGCCATTAGAAGCTGGACCAAGGAGATGTAGCCTAGGATGGTTGAACTGTTTCATCATGTTCCTACTGTGATGTGTTTTTGGTGATGTTCTGTACATTTTTATACTGATGTTTAGTCTCTTATTTATGTTAAATTTTCTCATAAAATTAACATAAAAACTCATTTTTCACTTGCAAAACTTATTATTCCTTAAGCATATGAATAACATTTTGTTTCTAATTTGAGGAGGATCTTAGCACAACAAGCTAATATTCCTTATCAAATCACGTGTGCCCTGATGGAAACATCTTGGAATGAAGAAGTGAGTCACCATATTTCACCATTTTCAAATGTTTTTGAAGCCTTACAAAAATTGAAATAATTGTATGAATCACATTCTAAACTTGAAGTTGTCCAATTGATGATTAAATTGTTTAGCCTTGAATTGAAAAATGATGAACCTCTTGCTTTAGCATCAGAAGTAAGATCCATTATGCATTATATAGAAACCGGTGGTATTGAAATAGACATTCCTCTCATAGCTTATGACAAGGCACTATATCCCACTTATTCAAATTATCTTGAGTCATTGCACGCCAGTGGAAACCTCAAGGAGATTACCTTTGAATCCCTTGAGAAGAAGTTTGTCGAGAGAGAGAAGGATTTTGAGAAGAAGACAACGCCTTAGTCTTCTGATGAAGCTATGTGTCTTGCACATAGAGAGAAGAATCATGCCCAAGATTCTTCTAGAGGAAGAGGAAGAAGGAATTTTAAAGGCAGGGCGAGGGGTGGGGGCAGATAGTTCCAAGGAGAAAAGTTTGATCTTCATTGCATTTGTTGCAATAGAGATGGAGATGATGCATCTAGATGTAAGTTGCCTTGAGACATAATTGAGCATGAAATAAATGAAGTCAAAGGTAAAACCAATGACAAAGGGTAAGGTAAATCACCCGAATCCGCTCATTATGTTGTGGCACGTTGAAATATTGCAGTAACTAAAGACTTATTTAATGCTTCACTTGCTTCTTGGAACAATTATTAGTTGCTTAATTCAGGGGAAACTTGCCCAATGACTTTTAGAAGAGATGTTTTTGAGGAATTTACTGACAATGTTGATGGAGTAGTATACTTTGCAAACAAATGAAAACTCAAGCCATTAGGGCTTGGCACCATCAAGCTCAAACTGCATAGTCTTCTAGAATTTCTTCTACATGTTGGTTTATATCTCTTGGAGATGAGGAGAGAATTATTGTCTTTGGTCCACATCCACCAGCAAGGGCACTCCCTTCATATGTTTGATGGAAAGGTTGAGGTCATAAAAGCATCATATTACTAAGTTGTCATGATGGAGATAGAAGAAGAAAGACTTTTGAAGTTGTAAGGAACCTCTGCTTGTGAACAAAACTTCTCATACAGTTCTCATTATGATTAAGGTACATTTCCATCAAGTATTTTATGGTGTGCTATATTGGAAACTTGCATTATCACAGCCTTTGTATGTTGAAGAAAAGTGGTGTCACTGGTTCACCTACAATTCCTAGGAAACTTAAGCAATGTGATGCTTGTATCTTAGGAAGGAACAATAAATAATGTTTTTAGTATTCACATTCTAGAGCACATAGAAAAATTGAAATTATTTAGACTTATGTCACCAAATGTATATTCCTTCTCCAAATGGAAATAAATATATGATGAGATTTATTAATTCCTACACCAGAACGTGTTGGGTTTATTTATTGAAGAAAAAATCCGATGCTTTTCAAAAATTTAAGAAATTTTATGCATGGATTGAAAATGATGCACAATCTCATATTTGTTATATTCACACTAATAATGGAAAAGAATACACTTCAAATGAATTTTAAAGCTATCTTCGCTAGCATGGGATCGAACATCAAACAACTGTTCCTTATAACCCCCAATAGAACAAAGTAGTTGAAAGAATGAATACGAAAATCTTAAATATGGTACTTTCCATGATGTTTTTCAAGAATCTAAAATTGATGCTTTGGGATGCTGCAGTTCTATGTGCTGGTGTCCATCTAATTCTATTAGAAACAAGACTCCTTATGAAATGTGGTATGGCCACCTTCCTTTGGTAAAGCATCTAGGGGTTTTTGGTTCGACCTGTTATGCCTTGGATAACTAAGAAACAAAGAAAAATTCTTTGTGCAAGGAGTCATAAGTTTATCTTCTTGGGGTATTCAAATACCTCCAAAGCATACCATCTCTATGATGAAGTTAATAAGAGGTTTGTAGTGTTTAGATATGTGATCTTTCTTGAATTTTCCAAGGCTGGCAATTTTGTTGAGTGGCAGCTTGATCACTTTGGTAGCTTCAGACATGCCAAGTCTTTTCAAGACTTCGATAATGAGATTCCACATATTGAAGCTGGGATTCCTATACCGGATCAATCTGTGGAATCTTCTTTTGAAGCACTCTCTTCGCCACATGAATCTCCAACCACTGATGACACATTGAGAGATGTGATTGATAGACTTGGGAGACATAATATTGATTCAACCCCAACTTAATCAACTGAGTATCCTAGGCCATATTAGGAAGGTCCTCCAAAACACCTAACAAATACACTTGAAAATGCTCATCCTGATGAGGTTGGAAAGACACGAACAATAAATTCAACGAGAAAAAATGGAGGTGATGTAGATGATTTTGATTCACCTATTGATATGGATTTTTCTTATGATTGTCAACTAAATTTGTCTTCAGATTTTGAACCAAATTCCTTCAAAGAATTTGCTTCTCATGATGAATGGAAAGAAGCGATGAAAAAATACTATGATGCGTTGATAAAGAATGGCACTTGGAAGCTGGTTGATCCTCCATTGGGAACCAAACCAATAGACTACAAGTCAGTCTACAAGAACAAGTATAAAGATGATGGCTCACTTAACAAGTGCAAATCTAGGCTTGTAGAAAAAGGTTTTGGATAAAAGAAAGGGGTCAACTACGAGGATCAATTTTCCCCCACAACAAAATGGGCTACCATTATAACACTCTTTTCCTTGGTAACACATAACGGTTGGAAATTCCATCAAATGTTTGTAAAAATTTCTTTCTGAAATGGAAATATGAAAGTGAATGTTTTTATGTCCCAAATAGAAGGATTTGTTGTGAAGGGTTAGGAACATAAAATATGAAAGCTTGTAAAATCCTTGTATGCCCTCAAGCAAGCACTACGATCATGGTATGAGAAGTTAACTGAGCATCTTCTAAAACTCATTTTCAAACATTATGATCTTAATGATGCAACTTTGATTGTCAAGATAGTTGGAAAAACAATTGTATGTCTTATGGTGTATGTATATGATCTTTTGATGACAGGGAAAAATGAGATCTATTTTGCATCCATAAAGAAGGAATTCAGGAAAGGTTTTGAAGTGACAGACTTGGGTTATGCTCACTACTATCTTGGTATTGAAGTAACTCAACATCCTAAGTTTATATTCCTCTCTCAGAATAAGTACATTGGAGATCTGTTGAACAAGTTTGGCATGGTTGAGTGAAATTCTTTAACTACTCCAATGGAATAGAACTTAAATATCACATCCAGAGAAGGAAAATAATTTGAGGATGCAACAAAGTATAGACAACTTGTAGAAGGTCTCAACTACCTGACTACTACTAGACTAGATATTTCATTTGATGTTGGAATCCTCTCCAGGTTTATCCAAAAGCCTTGTGAGGGACATTGGTCTACTGCAAAAAGAGTTCTAAAGTACTTTAAGAGAGCTAAAGACATTGGGCTTAAGTATACATAGGTGCGCGACTTCAGCTTGATTGGATACTCTGATTCAAACTTCGATGGAGATAAAGAAACTGCGGTATCTACCTCAGGTTATCATATGAATATTGGATTAGGAATGTTTCCTAGGGGTAACACAAACAATCAGTTCCAATAGATTCCACAATAGAGGTTGGATATGTTGCATGAGCTGAAGCAAAAAAGGAAATTGTGTGACTCAGGAAAATTCTGGAAGATTTGTAGGTGAAACAAGTGCATTCAACTCCACTCATGATTGACAACACTTTTGCAATAAAGTTGGGTAAGAACCCAAATTTCCATGATCAAACGAAGCACATGAATACCAAATACCATTAGATTTGACATCATGTTGAGGCCAAGATAATCCATCTATGCCATTGTTCCACAAATCAGAAAATTACAGACATCTTGACCAAAGCACTTGGAAGAGAAAAGTTTGAAATATTCAGAATGATGCTTGACCTCACCAACATCCCTTCAGATTAAGGGGGGGGAATGTTGACACCTAATCTTTGGGATTGAGTGAATATATGAAAAATAGTTAAATAGAAAATAAGGAGAATTGGAGTATGAGGAGACATTGGGAGATGAATCCCAAGACTTACAAACAAAAATGATTAATAACAAAGGTCAAATGAAGAAGTGAGTTATGATTTGTTGGGCATGTGATATTGATAATCCATGGTATTGTAAAAAGCCTATTTATTACAGATTAAAAATATTTATTATAAATTGGGGGTAAATCTCCATAATTAAGAGTCTTGTTTGATGTTTTTTAAATGTATATACATGTTTGCCTTATATATTAATTTTTTAAAAATAATAATAATAAAGTTATAATTTATTGAATTTTATGATTTTTTTTTTTTAATTTGAATTACATGAAATGTATAATGTAGTAGGTGTTTTGATTCTTATTATGAATTGATGTCTATAAGTATTTATTAACCATTTAATTTATATGGATACACTAGTATAGATCCTATGACTACAAACAATCTAGCTCCAAGTGGACAATCACATCTCTCGATTGTGTTTTTTGGGATGATTATAAGGCTAAATGTAACATTTGTTTCCCGTTAATATAGGTAATCTACCTCCACATATGCAATCATGTTAGAATAATGTAATTACACTGCTAACTAACCTTTCCATTGCAACCTTTCATTTGGATATTTAGATAGTTAATTGTAACTTTCATTTTACTAATATAACAAAGACATTGATGCTGTGGGATTACGACCATCACTTTTAAAATTTTATTTGTGAATATACATATTTGTGTTAGTGTAAAAACTACCTGTAATTCCTGTCTCTATTCAAGATATTGGTAACAGAGCTAGCCGCCAGTGAGGAGTAGAGCCTTCTGTAGATGAATCAACATAGATAAAGAATTCATGGAAATTTGAGTCGCTATATCTACAAACACAACCAACAAAGTAGATTTGTTAGAGACTAGGAATAATGTCGTTGAAGGCAGAATATACCCTCCAAAGAAAAGTGGGAGAGTCATCAAAGTTAACTATGGATACAACTTGAGGAAGCAAAGATATACTACAAAACAAAGACATTGTTAGTGATCGATATTCTCTCTTTGTTATGAATTTTTGGTCAAGATTGTGGGGATTCATGGACACCAAATTGAAAAAGAGTACAACTTTTCATCCACAAATAGATGGTCAAACAAAGGTGGTGAATAGGAAAGTGATACACCTTCTTGATGGCTATTGGAGCAAGCATCCTAAGTTATCGGATGAAAATTTTCACTATATTCAACATTCTTACAACCGGGCCAAACATTGTTCAACTCAAACATCGCCATTTGAGGAATGTTTGAGAACTTGCCTAATTCTCCTTTGGATTTCATTTTTGGCAAAGATATTGCTATTGATGGTCATATCGACATAGAAAAAGCAATAAGGTTCATTCAGAAAATCCAATTGGTACACCAAAGAGTTCAAGAACAACTTGAAAAGGGCCAAGGCAAGTTCAAAGCGAGGCACAACAAGCATTGTGTAGATCACAAGTTCAAGTCGGTGATGAATTTTGGCCTCACGTTAGCAAAGAGAGGCTCCAAGGAGAAGATAAAAAGATAAAACCAATTAGATATGGACCATTTAGAATTTTGTAAAAGATTGGTAACAATGCCTTCAGGTTGGATTTGTCTTCATATATGCAAATTTATGCTATTGTTAATGTTGAGAACTTAAGGTTTTATGAGCCTCCTTTGATTGAAGATCAAGGAGAGAATGTTTAAATTCCATCTATTGAAGACTTTTCTCCAGAATTCCTTGATGAGCTTCAACAAGACACTATACTTAATAGAAAAAGAAGGACATCAAAAAGATGAAGTGTCTGCTATCTTTGAGTGGGGCAAAAGGGAACAAATCCTTCAAAGGCCAAATGGATAGAGATTTGAAAGGTGAGGGATTTGTACCCTCACCTACTGGACAAATGAAAGTGATATTTTGGGGACCAAATGGCTTTCAGTGGGGAGGAATTATCAGGTGCTCATAATTATGCTAAAAAATAAAATTCATTAGAATGTTGTGGAACTTGAACGACCTCGTAGCTCTCGTCATCCTGAATCTGACAAGACTCATTTTATGCGAAACAGACTTAATATGAATTTAGAAATGAGTTCTATCCACTTTGTCAAACAAGGGAATTCTCAAGAAAATGGACAACTCAGTCAGCAGTCCATATTGTTGACGTGGCAATGACTGGGAAAGGTATGTGGTTGTTGGCTTTGTTAAAGTTCCTATGACGAATTGGGTTGTGCCAAGTGGCACCTTGGTACTAGTAGACATTCTACGATTTTTATTGGTTGGTGGAGTGGCCAACCACGAGCTGACACATGGCCCAGCCAGAGGCTGCCATATGGCAGCCCGAGAGGCCACCAAAAGTTTTTTATCGACTAGGCAGAGGTAGCAGGGGTCGAACCCATGACCTCCCCATGCTAATACAAAGGCCTTACCAGCACACCTTGAGCAATGTTTCCTAACCCTTTAAATTGTGGTTTATATTTAAGTACCATGAGCATGCAGTTTAGGAAGAGTGCTAGCCCACGCGGTTAAAAGAACCACCCATGTGAACACTACGATGGAGGTGGAGTGGGGGCCCAGCTAGTAGGGGTAGGTTGTTGGCCATAGTCCCGGGGCACGTGGCCCCCCATGTGGCCAAAATTTTTGGAAGTTAAGCGTTAGAGGTATTTTAATGATCTCACAATTTTGCCTAGTTTTTAGTGAAATTCTCACTCCTCTAGCTCGCTTGGCAGGCAAAATTGTAAGATGATGTCATATTTTGGGTAATTTGTGGAGCAAATAATGGAGAAACAAGGAAAGGTCATAACCTCTCCAGGTTTTCACCAAATTGGGTGCATAAAGAGGCTAGGTAGCCATTTTTGGACATTCTAGACTCATTGGAGCATGTTTTAGAAGCATTTGAGCATTGTAAACACATCATCTTACACATTTGAGCATAATAGAGAGGCCCCTGCCATTGGAAGCTAGACTAGGTAGATGTAGCCTAGGAGGGGTGAACTCTTTCATCATGTTCCTATTATGATGTGTTTTTGGTTACATTTTTATGTTGATTTTTAGTGTCTTATTTATTTTGAATTTGCTCATAAAATTAACATAAAAACTCATTTTTCACTTGCAAAAATCATGAATCCTTAAGCACATGAATAGCATTTTGTTCCTAATCTGAGGAGTATCTTAGCACAACAAGCTAATTTTCTTAATCAGAACATCATGCCTTGATTTCATCATCTTTGGATGAAGAGGTGAGTCACCATATTTCACCATTTTCAAATGGTTTTGAAGCCTTACAAAAGTTGAAGGAATTGTATGACTCACATTCTAAACTTGAAGTTGTTCAATTGATGATTAAATTGTTCTGTCTTGAATTGAAAAATGATGACCCTCTTGCTTTAGCATTAGAAGTAAGATCCATTATGCATGATATAAAAACCACTCGTGTTGAAATAGACATTCCTCTCATAGCTTATGTCAAGGCACTATATCCCACTTATTCTAATTATCTTGAGTCATTGCAAGCAAGTGGAAACCTAAAGAAGATTACCTTGGACTCCCTTGCGAAGAAGTTTGTCGAGAGAGAGAAGGATTTTGAGAAGAAGAAAACCCCTCAGTCTTTTGAAGAAGTTATGTGTATTGCACATAGAGAGAAGAATCATGCACAAGATTCTTCTAGAGGAAGATGTGGTCGAAGAGGAAGAGAAAGAAGGTATTTTAGAGGTAGGGCAGGGGGGGCAGATAGTCCTAAGGAGAAAATTGTGATCTTCATTGCATACATTGCAATCGAGATGGACATGATGCATTAACATGTAAGTTGCCTTGGTACATAATTGAGCATGAAAGAAATGAAGCCAAAGGAAAAACCAATGACAAAGGGAAAGGTAAATCACTTGAATCTGCTCATTATGATGTGGCACATTGAAATATTGATGTAACTAAAGACTTATTTAATGCTTTACTTGCTTCTTGGAAAAATGATTGGTTTCATGATTTAGGGGAAACTTGCAAAATGAATTTTAGAAGAGGATTTTTTGAAGAATTTACTTACCATGTTGATGGAGCTGTATGCTTTGCAAACAAATCAAAACTCAAGCCATCAAGGCTTGGCACCATCAGGCTCAAACTGTCTGGTCTTCCAAAATTTCTTTTGCATGATGGCTTATATCTTCCAGAGCAGAGGAGAAACTTATTTCCTTTGGTCCAGATCCACCAGCAAGGACACTCCATTCATATGTTTGATGGAAAGGTTGAGCTCATAAAAGCATCATATCGCTCACTTGTCATGGTGGGGATAGAAGAAGAAAGACTTCTGAAGTTGCAAGGAACCTCTGCTCATGAACAAAACTTCCCATACAATTCTCATTATTATGAAGGTACATTTCCATCAAGTATTTTATGGCGTTCTATATTTGGAAACTTGAATTATGACAACCTTCATAGGTTGAAGAAAAGTGGTGTTACTGGTTTGCCTACAATTCCTACGAAACATAAGCAATGTGATGCTTGTATCTTAGGAAAGAACAACAAACAATGTTTTCATTATTCAAATTCTAGAGCACATAGAAAATCAAAATTATTCATTTAGACTTATGTCGCCCAATGTATGTTACTTCTCGAAATGGAAATAAATATATGATGACATTTATTAATTCCTACACTAGAATGTGTTGAGTATATTGATTGAAGAACAAATCTGATGCTTTTCAAAGATTTAAGAACTTTTATGCATTGATTGAAAATGATGGACAAGCTCATATTGGCTCTATTCTCATTGATAATGGAAAAGAATACACTTCAAATGAATTTTAAAACTATCTTCACCAGCATGGAATCGAACATCAAACAACTGTGCCTTATAACCCCCAATAGCATGAAGTAGTTGAAAGAATGAACAAGAAAATCCTAAATATGGTACAGTCCATGATTTTTTTCAAGAATCTAAAGTTGATGTTTTGGGATGATACATTTCTATGTGCTATGTGCATAAATAATAGGTGTCCATCTAATGTTATTAGAAACAAAACTCCTTATGAAATGTGGTATGGCCACATTCCTTCGGTAAAGCATCTTAGGGTTTTTGCTTCCGCTTGTTATGCCTTGGATACCTAAGGAACAAAGTAAAACAATTGGTGCAAGGATTCATAAGTGTATCTTCTAGGGGTATTCAAATATCTCCAAAGCATATCATCTCTATGATGAAGTTAATAAGAAGTTTGTAGTGTTTAGATATGTGATCTTTCTTGAATCTTCCAAGGCTGACAATTTTGTTGAGTGGTAGCTTGATCACTTTGGTAGATTCAGACATGCCAAGTCTTTTCATGACTTCGATAATTAGATTCCACATAATGAAGGGGAGATTCCTATACTAGATCAATCTGTGTAATCTTCTTTTGAAGCACCCTTTTCCCCACATGAAGCTCCAACCAATGATGACAAATTGAGTGATGTGATTAACAGAATTGGGAGACACAATACTGATTCAACCCCAACTCAATCAACTAAGTAGCCTGGGCCATCTTAGAAAGGTCCACCAAAACGCCTAACAAAGAAACTTGAAAGTGTTCATCCTGATGAGGTTGGAAAGACAGGAACAAGAAATTCAATCTAAAAAAATGGAGGTGATGTAGACGACTGTGATTCACCAATTGATATGGATGTTTCTTATGATTGTGAACTAAATTTGCCTCCAGATTTTGAACCAAATTCCTTCAACGAATTTTCTTCTCATGATGAATGGAAAGAAGCGATGAAAAAATGCTATGATGCCTTGATAAAGAATGACACTTGGAAGATGGTTAATCCTCCATTGGGAACCAAACTAATAGGCTACAAGAACAAGTATAAAGTTGATATCTCAGTTAACAAGCACAAAGCCAGGCTTGTGGAAAAAGGTTTTGGATAAAAGAAAGGGGTCGACTATGAGGATAACTTTTCCCCCACAACAAAATGGGCTACCACTCAGACACTCTTTGCCTTGGTAGCACATAATGTTGGAAAGTCCATCAAATGGATGTAAAAATTACTTTCTTAAATGGAGATATGAAAGGGAATGTTTTTATGTCCCAACCAAAAAGATTTGTTGTGAAGGGTTAGGAACATAAAATATGCAAGCTTGTAAAATTCTTGTATGCCTTCAAGCAAGCACTGTGAGCCTAGTATGAGAAGTTAACTGAGCATCTTCTAAAACTCAACTTCAAACATTATTGTTCTTAATGTTGCAACTATGATTATCAAGATAGTTGGAAAAACAATCTACAAAGTTAACAAGATAGTTGGAAATGTATCTATGATTGTCAAGATAGTTGGAATAACAATTGTATGTTTTTTTATTCTTATTACGAATTGATGTCTATAAGTATTTATTAATCATTTAATTTGTATGGATATATTAGTATAAATCACATGACTACAAACAATCTAGCTCCAATTGGATACTCACATTTCTTGATTGTGTTTTTTGAGATAATTATAAGACTGAAAGTAACATTTGTTTCTCGTTAATGTAGGTAATCTACCTCCACATATATAATCATGGACGCTCACATTTCTCGATTGTGTTTTTTTAGATAATTATAAAGCTAAATGTAACATTTGTTTCCCGTTAATGTAGGTAATCTACCTCCACATATATAATCATGTTAGAATAATGTAATTAAACTGCTAACTAACTTTTCCATTACAACATTTCGTTTGGATATTTAGATAGTTATTTGTAACTTATCGTTTCACTAATATAACAAAGACATTGATGTTGTGGGATTATGACCATCAGTTTTACAATTTTATTCGTGAATATACATATTTTTGTTAGTGTAAAAACTACTTGTAATTCCTGTTTCTATTTAACATATTAGTATCAGAGCTAGCCGCTAGTGAGGAGTTGAGCCTTCTGTAGATGAATAAACATAGACAAAGAATTCGTGGAAAGTTGAGTCGCTATATCTACAAATAACAAACAAATTAGATTTGTCAAGACATGGAAAAATAGTTGTTGAGGGTAGAATATACCCTTCGAAGAAAAGTGGGAAAGTCATCAAAGTTCAGTGTGAGTACAACTTGAGGAAGCAGACATATACTACAAAACAAAGACATTGTTGGAATGAGCGAGTCTGTGATAAAGATACTTTGAAAGTCTATTAATGAAAGAGTCAAAGTTGATAGATTAATACTCAACCTAAGTAATGACCAATGTAAATCAGTGGAAGATGCATGGTGAAGATGTGTTCGATCAAAAAGGTTTTTACAACCCTTTCCAAAAAGTTTGATTTGTGTTATTATTTTAGAGAGAATACAAGAGAAATAAATATATAATAATAACACACATAGCAACAACACATTCAAATCATGTACACCATGATTTACCTAGAAAACCAAAATTGGGGAAAAACCAACCAATAATAGATCTATTATTATCCTTGGCTAAAAAACATCAAGCATGGCTCAATACAATGGAGAATACAGAAGTCTTTTAACGACTTCAATTGCATGTATTACCATGAGCTCAATACCATGAGTCACCAATTCTAGGTGCCCCAAACTAGAACTATTAACCATAATGGTTGACATAACCCAAACTCCACCATAGGGTCAAGTTTATCTAACAATCACCCTTTAAACTTGACTTTCGATTTTCCTTGGCCAAATCTAGTGAAATCTGCTAAGTGATGCAATCACCACCACTCACCTCTCGACCCTACCCAATCACAAAAGGGTATTTGAAAATCTCACATCTTGTCCTAGCTCAACATGTTTTATCATACCATCTCATGTGTCCCCTTATCACCTAGGTAGATATTCATAGTTTACCAATGATTACCTGGGTATAGTGTTAGTGTCAGTATTTTCATACTTCCATCAAGGATCAAATTTTCTCTTTGCAATTTCATTTTAGGGGTCCCATACTGAAATTTTTACATCATTTCATTAGGTCATGTCAAATTGATCCACTAATGGTTGTCTTCTCTTCAGAAAATCTAATTTCTTCCTCATAAAGTATACTCGCTGACCCATCTTCAGGTTGTCTTCAGTCATGGTTTCATGGTCAAAATGCAATCATGTTTTCATTAGGTCATAAGGCATGTTTTCATTAGGTCTTAGGGTTTCATTTCCTAGGTCAAGGGCATGATTTAAAGGTGTAAATAAAAGGTAGAAATTGCATGAGGATGATAAATAAATCAAGAATGATGGCTAGTAATTCATAGGCACTATATAATTATCTTTCTAACTAATGTAATTTTCACCTCAAAAAAACATGTTTTTGAGGTGAAAACAGAGCAGTTTGAGTTAATTTGTATTTCTTATGTAATTTTAAGTCACTTTATGTAATAAATGATCTTGACAGCACCAATACATCTCTCCTTGCTATAGGACAAAGAAACACTACAAAAATCAGTTCAAATTGAGCATCATCCACCTAAAAAGGAACAAAGATGGAAAGGCATTAAAAATAGAGATTTGAAACATGTCAAGAAACATTAGAAGGTGGGTTTTTCTAGTGAAAAATCAAAATATACTCCTATACAAGGTGTCACATTTCATTTTCAAGTTCATCATTCTCATTTGGCAAAGAAGGGGTCAAAAAGTGAAGAAAAGAGGAGAGGTTGAGTGAGTTTTGGGTCAAGGAGAAGTAGCGTTTCATTTCTGGAGTTTGGTGTTGTGCGTTTTAGGCAATGGAGGTGGTGTTGCACGTTCAGGGGGTGGGGCTACGCATAGGACATTTTTGGAAGTGCAAAATAACACTACGTTGTGTGTTCAGGAGGGCGTTGCATGCCTGTAGCAGGTGTTGCGCATTGAGCAGCAAGGACCCAAAAGGCCTCCAGCTTCATAAAAACTTCCAAAATCACCCTCTCATCCCTCAAACAAGTAAGTTCCCTCACTATACCTCATCATTGATTTACAATTGAAGTGTTTGAAGGTAATTTACTAGGACAAATATGAAACCCTAGATTCTCCCTCAATTACACCCTAGAAACCCTAATCCCCTTTATTTCTCCCACCATCTATTACTAAAGCCCTGAAACTCTCCCCTATATCACTCCATAACATTCTATACCCCCACATCCTTCATCCCACAAGTTATATTTCAAAAAAGGACCCAAACCCCTCTCCCTCATTTTCATGATTCATACCCTCCCCTTCATTTTCTAGCCCACCAAAATACCTCACAAGGTCATCTCCCATTCCCTCACTCCTAAATCACTCTTAATCACTCCCTTCATCCCTTTTCTAGGAGTGCACAACCTCAAACTTTGCAAACATGGACAGAGAAGACAAAGACTATGAGGAGGAGGAAAACACTGGCAGTGATAGTTTGACAGATAAACCTTGGCATCAGAGAAAACCACACAAGGGAGGCAAAATTATTAGGGAAGAGCAATCAAACCTCAGAGAATTGTAGGCCTATCAGTTGGGTGCCACTTGTTTTAGACATCTAGGGTGCTATGATTTATGTGAGAAGGTAGAGAGAGTTCAACACCACCCTAAGCTCACCAGGCTTTTTGTAGCTAATCTTCAGGACAACAAGGTGACTCTTGTTGGGGTGACATTTACAGTTTCACCCTCCATTATTGCAAATGCAACTAGGATTCCAAATGTAGGGGAGAAGTGGTACAAGGCACAAGACCTAGATGAACACTATTATGAGCCTTACATAAAACCCAGGTATAGAAATGAGGCGAAAAGACTTTTTCCTTTTAGATTTCTTGAAGACAAGTATGGTCCCATGATGAAAATCATCATGAAATATTTCACTTTTGAGGGCGTATTTTCCAGACTGTACACCTATCACATCAGGCTTCTCATGCATTTTACCAAGGTGAGGATGTTAAACGTCCCTTATTTCTTGTTCAGGAATATTGAGAAGATGGCCCATTTTGTGCAAAAAAAGCCATACTCTCAGCAAATGAGTAGTCTTTATCATTATTCCCTAATCAAGATGATTGTGCTTCATCATCTTAGCCTCCTCAACATCTCTTGGGAGAAATTTATTGATCGTGACATCTTCAAGGGTCCTAAAATTCCTCCACCAGTGCCTAAAGAATCAAGAGGTCCTTCTAGCAATGCTGAGGTGAAGACATATGAGAAGGGCAATGAGACTAGAGCTACTGTGGTACCCAGGACCTACATGACATATCAGAGGGGCACAAAGAGATTTTTTGCAGCTGATAAGCAAGTGTTTGCTCCACAAGATGTGGAAGGGACCTTTCCTTCTTCATCAACTCATAGGCAAATGCTTGCTCCACAGGATGTGGAAGGGGCTTTGCCTTCTTCATCAACATAGCAGTAACGTGTGCAACATCTGCACAAAGGGACAGAAAAGATACTGGAGGAAAGTTTTGATGATGAGGAGGAAGAGAGAGACTTTTATTTGACAGAGCATGATGAGCCAAAGCAGCATTATACTCATCATGGCTTGGAAACAATTGACTTAGAGGCCTAGGATGAAGAAATGATAAAGGACATCATCATACACAAAAAGGAGGCTCAAGTCCAAGCATTGATGGACAATTTGGAGAAAGCCAAGTATGTCATCACATATATGGAACAAGAGAACAAGCAGTTGAGTGAAAAACAGATCCTCATGGAGTTGGAACTTCTCAAGATAAAACGACAAGGTGACAAGGAGGTATCGGTCACTTTGACTCCTATTGAGAAGGAAATTGAGGATGATAGAGAGATTTGGTTTGAAAGAGTCAATTTGAACCTAGAGAAGCTGTTGCAGAAGGCCAATAGGGACAACCAGATGATCAGGCACATGGCCTACCACTACAGGACCCGAAACAAAATTTGCAGCATGAGGGTCAAACAGATGAAAGTTAGGATAAGGCGAGCTCTAAAGGGAAAAAATGAGGAGGATAGGCTTAGGTTTCTTGCTAAAGCTCCCTTGGCTCATCAAGATGCTTGATGATGATGTTGCTCACCAATTTTGGTCAGGTTTGGAGGAGATTTTTCTTTTTGCAAATTTTGGAAATTGCACACACATAGAATCTGGCTCAATGCGCAGCGCCACTGGCGTTGTGATTTTCCTAGGTGCATCCAAGAAAGAAATGGCTTGCATTTTTTTGATTTAGAATGATGAGACATGCACGCTATGGATTTGCTAAGTTTTTGGGGTGGAACTGGTCCACCAAAAAGTCAAAAACACCCTAAAAATGACCTTTATGCCACTTTGTGGACACACAAAAGCAGTCTTGGTAAATTCAATATTTTAGGGGTCAAATGAGCTTAAAATGAAGAAATTCTAGGTTTTTTGGAAATTATACTTGAATACTTTTCCAATGAGCTATCATGAGCTCAGGACCTGAAAGTGGTGTTCTGCGTTGGACGAGTGGCATGGCGTGTAGGGCAAATTTTGCACAGGATGTCTATTTTTCTGTGTTTTGACTGTGTTCATGGATTTTATCTCATGGAGGATGTTTTATTGATGCAAATGATGACTTGTCTTGTAAATATGATGGATAATTAGTAGTTGAGGGTAGATTCATTAGATTAAAAGTCAATTTGAGATCAAATGAATCAATTTTTTCACTTTTAGAGGCAAGTTGTTAAGATGCCTATATTCCAATTTCTTGCTTAGTGTTGGTTAGAATAGCTCCTCATATTGGGGATTTGACCCCTAAGGATGGGAGGAGGTTGAAAAAATGCCCATATCTTCTTCTTCTTTCTCATTGTAAAGGGTTGGACTCAACTGGATGCTTATGCGTTGATTGTACATCATTTTGTAGTAGTTTAGCAGGAGATTAATAAAAATTGTAGTTATTTCTTTGGGATCCATGTGGTATGGAGTTTAGTTTAGTTTCTTCTCTTGTGATCATATTTTAATATGTTTTGTGTACTTCATTAATCATTTCATTGCTTCTAAGTGAATGTTTTCAACTTGATAGGAAGAATTCATTACATCACTGCTCTACTTTTGGGAAATATTCACCATTATATGTTTTCTACAGTTTGAGAAAGATCCATGGTAATCACGTACTCTTCCTAGCCTCTCACTAGTCTTAAAACATCTAACCCATTAAGCCCTAGAGTGCTAAACCTTATGCTTACCTTGCCCCATTGAATATCCTGCAATTTTGACCTAATTTCCTATCCTTAACTCTCTGGCTCCTCCTGATCTAGCAAAACCCCTTTAAAACCAAATCAAACCTTGTGCTACTATACCTAGCTTAATATCCTTTTTCTAATCCAGTCATCTTGGCTGAGATCCTTATGGAGAGAGCCCTCTCTTGGCCTAGTAGGGCTAGCTACTTGGCAAAGCATGGTTTGTGGTTACCCTAGCATTACCTTCCTTCAGCTTGAGGTTCAATCCAAGCGATAACATAGTGGCGACCATACCGGGGAACCGAAAGATTAATCACCCCAATATCTTTCATTTGAATTCTTAAGATTTTGGATGATGAGTTTTAGAATTTACTAGGCTGAATTGGAAAGTTATAAAGCAATATATAAAATTTCAAAATTGAGCATGTTGGCTTCATGAAAGTACACCAGATCCAATCCAGATCCGAATCCTCCGGCCATTGTCAGTGATCCTCACAAAATTGGATAGAAATATAAGAGAGCTGCAGAGAAATTTAGTGTAGCAGGAGAACAATCAAGTGAAGTTTTCATTCCTCATGTTCATTCACTCCTGGAAAGGTTAGACACTCTGGAAGATATTAATTTTAATGTTCGTTTTGAGAAAATTCTATTTCGTACTAAATCTTTGAGTTGGATTGATCAAATAGTTTTTGATTCCTCTATATCTATGGAATAACTCGTTGAAGACGTTTTTACACAAAGTAAATCAGGGTCACAGCTTATTCATGCTGTCGATCAGTTGTAGAACCTTTCTTCAAATGTAGACACTAGGGTGAAAAATATGCCATCTTTTAATTTTTGAAATAGTTCCTTTACATCTATTGCAACTTAAACAATTCCTTACCCACTTCTTTCATCTTTACATATTGTTCATATTACTCCAGTTGTTGTTAATTCCCCATTGAATACCCTACAATTTTGACCTAATTCCTTAGCCCTAACTGTTTGTCTCCTCCTGATCCAGCAAAACCCGTTCAAAATCAAATCAAAACTTGTGCTACTATACCTAGCCTAATATCATCTTCTTGATCCAATCATCTTGGCTGAGATTCTTACAGAGAGAGCCCTCTCCCGGCCTAGTAGGGCTAACTACTTGGCTAAGCGTGGTTTGTGGTTACCCTAACATTGCCTTCTTTCAACCCGAGGTTCAATTCAAGTGATAACATACCCATTACACATGCCTTATCATGTCTTTCCTTTGTTGCTATCCTAGCCTTGAGTCTTCATTATCTCAGTCTTGGTAGCTATGCCGAGATTTTGAAAGGCCTAGAAGAGTGAGGCTCACCAGTTCCTCTTCTTCAACATTCACACCAACCCCTCCAAGCTCATCTCTAACTTTTGTAAATATGGTGAGATACTCAGAAATAATATCATTATTCGCCATCTTATTTTATCAAAGTTTGTCTTTGAGGGCCAGTGTCCTATGATAATTGCTATTCTCGAATAGCTTTGTCAGTTCCTTCCACATTGCGAAGGGAGTTTCTTTCCCGTGGATATTTGAGACAACGTGGTCTCACACTCCCTCCAATATTATTCTCTTCTCCTTGGCTACATCTTTCTTCCATTGGGATAGGTTATGTGCATTAGATTATGCTTGTTTTGCAACATCTTGCTTCCATTGTGATAGGTTATGTGCATTAGATTCTGTTGGTTTTTAAACATCTTTCTTGATGTATTCTAGCAACCCATTTTCATCAAGAACTTCCTCCATGTGGTCCTTCCAGAAAATGAAATTTGAGATGCCTTCCAAGGCATACTCCAATCTCAGAACATTGAATGAGATTTTCCAATTCTGGAGAAACCCTACTACACCGAAGCTGAAAATTCAAAACTCCTGAGGAACTACTTTGAAATTATTATTTTAATGTGAATCCATCTGTGATACCATGTAGAAATATGGTTATAGAATTATAACTACTCGGGAAATTTAATCGAAATCATGAGACACAATATTACTCTACTACTCTGTGTAAATTAATTCACAATTTAGAACAACATTCACAAACATGCATCAATCATGTACACCAGTAGACAAAGTTATCTAGGGGAAACTAACTAGTACAAACCCCTTAATCCTACTTTCATCAATCAGATGGATAAAGAATTTATTACAATTTCTTGCTCACTATGAGCTCAACCTACAAGAGAATAACCTTTCTCTCTGCTCAATGAGAAGCTCTGACCTAGACTTAGTCAATTTCTACCACTGCTTGAGCCACTATTTCTTTGTGAAAATATTGAGCAATTAGGCCCCTATTTTTTAGGATTTTTCCTCCAAATTATTATGCAATTTTCATGGTTGGATCCTTGACTGAATGTAAAACTTTTACACTCAAGACTAATCTTCAACTGATGTTACATTGTCTTGGAATCTCCACCACATCTCGGGAACTCAAATTCTCTACATGCACTAGCTATTTTTGGTTGATTGATTAGTTAACTAGATGATCACTGAGTTAGATTACTATCCCACTACACAACTAACCTACAACTAGTTCTATCAACAATTAGAACCTATTTAACTTAATACAACTAGAAATAACTGAATTGGATTTCTAAAAATTTGCAATCACATATGCATAACCCTCTAGCTCAAATTTGTTGATCTATCAGAGTGACGAGCTATTTCACCTTAGTTAACTACGTCCAAATTGTCTACTACTATGGAAATTTGAATTTTCTCAATTTGACCAAGGAATATTAAAATTGAGGCTTTCTTGCTACGCTTCTTGAAAAAAAGGAAGAAATAGAGGCCAAAGTCTCATCAAATCAACAAACAAATATCAACTTCCTCAAGAGGATTCTTCACTCCCAGGTACGTAAACATTTTCTATGGTTATTTTTTTATTCATGATAAATTTTTTCCATAAGGAAGTACATTGAAAAGCATGCGAATTTATTAGAATTAGGAATGCAACGATTAAATTAGATTTGCATGAAATTCTAATAATCAGAAACACTTGAAGCAATGCATTCTCTCCCCTCATCAATGAAATTGAGTGTTACATATGTAACAACTTTGGGCATAGGAAAGCTAGTGTAGAAGTAAGTTGTTGTCTTCTTATATGCAAGAAAAAAGGAATATTTCACCAAAGTATGGACACAGAAGAAGATTATACACCTAGAAGTGTGTGGACTAGCCCTATATGCCAAAAGTAAAGGAAATCAATGCCTCATTGATAGTGGTTGTTCAAAGCACATGACAAGTGACAAAAGAAAATTTATATCTCTCAATGTACATAGACGTGGAAATGTCACTTTTGGTAATACCACACCAACAAGAATAATGGGTAAAGGGGCAGTAGTTCTAGAAAGGGGAAAGACCAAGGCTCATAATGTGTTATATGTATATGGCCTTAAGCAAAAAATTCTTAGTGTCATTAAAATGTGTGACCAAGGACATGAAGTTTTATTAACCTCATATTATTGTGTGGTAAAGGAGTCAGATACATGAAAAACTATAGCAAAAGTAGTTAGGACTCCATGTAATGTCTAAGAGTTGGAATGATACTATGAAAGCTTCTATACGGGTAAAATTGATGAGAGTTTGTTGTTGAATAGATGATTATGTCATCTCATTTTTAATCAAATATTTAAATTAGGTTGAAAAGAAGTTGTTTGAGACGTGACTAAAATCTTGAAACTTCAAAATATTGTTTGCAAGTCATGGCAATTTAGAAAATAGTCAAGGGTGCAATTCAAAGAAAAGGAATATTCTAAAAAATACCTCTATGGATAATTCATTTGGACTTATGTGGACCCATGAGAACACAATCCCCATGTCGTGAGCAGTACTTCATGTTGTTGACTAATTATTATAAAAGTATTACTTTGGTTAGTTTGTTGAAATCTAAGTTTGAACAATTTAAAAAATTTTAAATATTGAAATCTCGTGTGGAAAATGAAATGGACCTCAAAATTACATGCCTTATATTAAATAGAGGATGAGAGTACACATCTAATGAATTTTATGATTTCTATGAACAATATGGGTTTAAGAGACAATTCTCAATAGCTAGAACACCTCAACATAATATAGTATTAGAAATGATGAATAGAATATTCTAGTAAATGGAGAGAGCTATGCTTGATGAATCAAATGTACGAAACATATTATAGGGAGAATATATTGAAACTATAATCAACACTCTTAACAAGGTTCATGTTAGAGTGAATAGTGATAAAATTCCTTATGAGCAATGGTATGCCAAGCCAAATTTTATAAAGCACTTTAAGGTATTTGGAAGTAAATGTTTCATCAAAAGGAATGAGGAAAAGATTGGCATGTTTGATTATGGGGAAAATGAAGGAATCATATTTGGAAACCCTTCTAGGAGAAAAGGTTAGAAGTGCTACAACAAGAAACTTTGCAATCTAGTTCAAAGCATAGGTGTAAGAATAGATGAAGGAACTGTCTACATAGGAATACAATTGTAGCATGATGAACCAATCAATTATGAGGCTTTCAAGGAAGAATTTAAAAATAATTCTGAACAGGAAGAACATGAAGAATCAAAGGAAAAGGAAAGTGTTGAGTCTCCACATCAAAAGACTCTATCAAGATATGTTCCAAAACACCATCCTAAGAGTGATATTATTGGCAACAAACAAATAGGGGTGAAACTAGAAGAAAATTCATAAGAACTACTTGTCATGCAAACTTTGCAATATTTTCTATGATAAAACCTCAAAATTTCACAAAAGGAAGTGAAGAGGAGCTTTGGATAAAAGCAGTGAATGAAAAATTAAATCAAGCATTAAATAATGAAACAAGGGATCTTATGCCAAGACCCAAGGACAAAAATATGATAGGTACTAAATGGGTCTTCAAAAATAAGCTAAATGAAGATTCACATGTTAATAGAAATAAGGCCATACTTCTTTGTAAGAGGCATGCTCAGAAAGAAGGAATAGAATTTGAAGAAACATTTTTTCTTATTGCAAGAATTGAAGTAATTAGGATGTTTCTAGATTTTTCTTGTTATTGAAGACTCAAAGTTTATCAAATGTATGTTAAATCAAGTTTCTTAAATGGTTATTTAGAAGAAGAAGTCTAGGAGGAGTAGCTATAAGGTTTCATAATGTCCAATAATAAATATTATGTCTACAAAATCAACAAATTTGTTATTCTCTTTGTCATATACAAACATGAAGTCCTAATATACCACCTTTATATATTTCAATTTATGGGATATAGTTGTTATCCAAAGTATGTCTTCATATCCTATTTTTCCTTATCCTACTTTATTTCTTTGTGAGTTGTCAAGGTGAGGGAAATTGAGGTGGTTTCATAAGTGTATTATATATTTGTATCATTGGAAAATGAATTGTGAGTGCATGTGTGTGTGAGAAATTATGGCTTGAGGCCTTTTCTTGAAAATTTCTTGTCTCTCATATTATCTTTATTATTTTCTATTTGTTATCAAAATCTCTATATGCATTAAAATAGGCATCAAGGGCATGGTATTACAATTTTGACAAGTATTTGCACCAAAAAGGTTTTAAGAAGGGGAACAAATGACAACAATCCCTACATCAAGATTAACGGAAATATCATTCTAACAGTTGCAGTGTATGTTAATGACATAATTTTTGGCAAGAATATTGGACCAATAACTAAAAGGTTTGCAGCTAATACACAACAAGGCTTTGAGATTTCTATGCTAGGGGAGCTATCATTTTTCCTTGTACTATAGGTTCAACAAATAAAGACAAGATTTTTTATCTCTCAAACTAAGTATCTCAAAGAAATCTTGAGGATATTTGGTGTGCAAGAATATAAACCTGTAAGTATACCCATGGTAATAGGATCTAAACTAAGAAAGGATGAATTTCCATAAATGAACCAACCTCCATATCACATAATGATTGGCTATCTACTTTATATCAAAATTAAAAAACTAGATATGTTAAAAATAGTTGGAATGATGGAATGATTTTAGTCAAATCCAAATGAAACTCATCTCTAGATAGTCATAAGGATATTTAAATACTTGCAAAGGACACTAGATTTTTGTTTATGGTACCCAAAATATATCAACTTTATACTACAAGCCTATACTAATGTTGATTAGGTAAGAAATATTGATGACAAAAAGAGCACTAGTGGTGGAGTCTTATTCCTACGGAGTTATCTTATGTCTTGGTTAGGAAAGAGAAATGTGACCACCACTCCAAAATTTACCCAAATTCATAAGCTTGCCAAGGTAAACATGAGACGAGTATTTCTAGGACATGATCCAACCTCCAAGTTCCACTTAAGGAAGTGGGGTCTACAAATTAAACACATATTGACTTCCCACGGGGACTACAGATCACTCAAGAGTTGAACAACTACCTAAGGTGATCTATCTGTGAGCAGGAGCCATTTTTCTCTGACCTATCATCCAAAGCACACACATAACAATGAAAGGGTGTGGTTATAGGCCTCCAACTGCATGCTAAATATTACCATGTGATTATGACCTAAATCCTTCATATCCGAGAATGCGGTTTCAAGATTTGTGTTAGCATTTCAACCTAGCCTCCACCTGCTTCCCAAAATTGCCTAAAACTTTATAGAATGCAATCAAAGGTAATGACATGGCCATCCAATAAAAAATCGAGCAAGAACTTGACCCAAAGTTGCCTAATCCATAAAAACATTTTGTTAAACATATGGAAAACATGTAAGATATAGGTTATGAATGTGTATCTGATCATAAATTGATAGTCTTCATTTGAGAATCTCTAAGAAGGATCTAAACCGTCTCTAGATAACTACAACAACACTTGTTACTCCATATATTCATTAACCATTTAGTAAATTAACTAATCATGACAAGATCCATAAATAAAATACAACATATAACCATAATATAAATGTTATCACCCCATGAAACTCTCCTAGGTTTTATCTCAGAGATGCTTGGGAACATTACAAACTCAACAAAATGTTGGAAATGGATGAATGGAAGGTCTGATGCATATTCAAGCCAGATAACCACTTCTACTATGCTTAACTCCAGACATGGGTGAACACCCCCAGACTGCAAGGATTTAGACCACCAATTACTCACAGTTAGAGGATTAGGTGAAAATGGAGAATATTGACCACACCAGCAGATGCACAAAACCATGTGATGGGCAGCTGCAACTAGTAAAAAGGTCTGTAAATCTATTTCCTAATGAACAGATAGGATGACAGCTCTTTGGCACTAAATAAAAAGAAACCTTCATAACATATTCAATAGTACCTACAAGATTCTAACACAGAGGTGGGGTGGCAGCCCCTCCAATGCTAAATATCAAGAGCACATGAAAAATGCGTAACAGGCACAACCTAGAATAAAGAAGAAGTGGAAAGTGAGCAATTAACAACAAAAGAAGGTTGTATTAGCTGAAAATGAAGACCATATGTTGCAAGTATCAAAGTAGTTACAGTCTCCAGAAGTTGAACCTTACATCAAAACAACAACCATCAACCCTCATCACATCTGTGTTCTGGGTATATATAGAGTTTGTTTACAAAAATGATCTGTTATTCTATGCGTGGAGGGGCCATAATCGACCGCCAACCACATTAACTATCTAACATGGGCCTCTGCTATGATCTGCTGCTTCAATGAATGAACTTGATCTTCTCTGATATTCTGTTGTCCTTCTTGAGCAGGTAGAATGTCCTATGAAATAATGATCCATAACTAATAAATGTTGTGATCTGCTCGAAGAATGTCCTTCTTGTTCTTCAGCCATAATGTTCTTGAATGCAGTTGTTGAAGAATAACTGCGCCAGGTACAGGTAGCTATCCACCTTCGTCCTTCGGGAACATAGAATGGCTATGGCCATGGACAGTCGGGACAGGCAGAGGAAGAAAATCGGCCATTGGATTAAACAAATGTATGGCGGGGATCTATCGGCAAGGGACATTATGGAAAAGTGAGAACAAACAATTTTGAGCAATTGGATCTTGGGTGGATAGATCCAACGACTATCGAGGGCGGAAGGTACACGGACGATAAACAAGCGGGGGATGACAAATGGGCAGTAAGTGGTACTGCCCACATCGCTTTTCGGAGGTGGATGGTATTCGTACGCTGGGGAGCAATTGCAATAGGAGGGCAACGTGTGGTGGATGTGACTTGGGAAAAACCACTTTTCCCGTGGGATAATGTACAGGCAGCTTGCGGGAATAGAATGAGCAAATGTCGTCCGATCATGTCAAAGGTGATTGGACGATAGAGGATTGGCGCACACATTTTGTGACTGATGTGACAGGGAAGGCTGAAGAAAGTGCACGGTCATGTGAACCTAGTCATATGATGACTAAAACTTAGTGCTCGGGGGTCAGAGGAATTGTGGAATTACACAGAGTTTCAGAGGTAGAATGGAGGTAGTGGGTTTGAAAATATAAACGGGGGTGAAAGGAAATAATGAAGGTGATCGGTGTAGACCTTTTCTGGGTAGAAACTGAGGAATGAGCTTACTTTGGCCCCTTGATCATCAGCATCCTGTAGCAGAGCTAACACTGGCTCCTTTTGGGGATGAGATCCTCCCTATGAGGTCTCAAGAACCTGTAGATCAATGCCTTTATGAATAAAACCAATTAGCAAAATTCCTAATGTTCCATTGGGCATGGAGTCTAACTCATCCTACACTAAAACTGATAAAAATAAAACGTTTACAACTTTAAGGCCAAAAGACCTTAAATCACATAAATTTTCAGAAAACGCCCATTAGCTGGGCCATCAAAAACTGCTTCTCCCCCCATACTTTGCAGTATGAAGGTATTATTCCCTTGAATCTGAGAAATAATAAAAGGACCTGTCCAGAAAGCATCAAATTTCCCATGATTT
Source organism: Pinus taeda (assembly GCA_000404065.3). Taxonomy (NCBI): domain Eukaryota; kingdom Viridiplantae; phylum Streptophyta; class Pinopsida; order Pinales; family Pinaceae; genus Pinus; species Pinus taeda. Next base: position 107,347 of record APFE030529625.1, read on the forward strand.
CCTTTCTTTCCTTTCAATGCATCCCATTTCAGGACCAAGTCTCCAATCTGAAAATTATCGGATTTTGTCCTCTTGTCAAAAGTTTCCTTGCTATTTTTTTGATGTGCTGCAGCCTTTTCAACCAATTGTTATCTGATTTGATGTACTTCTGCCAAATTTGTGATCCTCTTTGCCATCTCTTCTTCCTCATTTTGTTCTTGTTGCAGGAACTTTGCCACAGGGAGAGTAAGATGAATTGGAAATATTACATCTGTGCCATACACCAACTTGAATAGAGAATTCCCTGTGGATCTCTTAATGGTCACTCTGTTAGCCCAAAGTGCATATTTGAGCTTAGAATCCCAATTCTTCTTGTTACCATCCAACAGCGTCTTAATTATCCTTATTAAACTCTTGTTGGAAGATTTTGCTAGACCATTACCTTGAGGATAATATGAGGTGGAATGAATCAATTTAATACCCATTGAATTACACATTTCCACCAATTCCGTTGCTCTGAATGCTGCTACATTATTTGTGACTAATTTGTGTGGACAACCAAATCTGGTGAAGATATCTTCTGTCAAAAACTTCATGACCACATTATGATCAACCTTCTTGGTAGGGATTGCTTCAATCCACTTAGTAAAATAATTAGTGGCTACTAATATCCATCTGTGCTGGCCACTGGAATGTGGATTTATTTCTCCAATGAAATCCAATCCCCACTACTGAAAAGGTCCTTTTGCATGTATTGGTTTTAAGGGCAGGGACTTCAACTGTTATTTCCCTTCAAATATTTGGCACTTGTCATAAGATTTAACAAATGAAAATACATCCAAAAATAAGGAGGGCCAATAATATCCAGCCCTGAGGATCTTATGAGCTGTAGTCTTCCAATAATGGTGCCCTCCACACATGCTGGAATGAAATTGATGCATAACTTCTACTGATTGTTCTTTGTTCAGACACCTCAAAAGCATTCTAGATGGATCCCTCCAATATAGCAGATTTTCATTGATGCAATATTTAGTTGCTCTAAGCTTAATAGTTCTGGCTTGACTTATGCTTAAGCCTGGAGGAGTTTCTAGCTTCAAACAAGAATTTAATTATTGCAAAATACCAATCACAAGAAGCTAGATTTTCAGCGATTGATTGCTTTTTCTCTGGTTCAGCTACTTCCTCTTCTAGTTGACCATTTTCTACATGTGTGCCCATGAGATTAATGTCCAATGTTCTACAATTTTCTTCAGTTAACAGTCTGGCAAGACCCTGACCTCTGACATGTTTGGTGGGCTTCAATTCTATATTAAATTCAATCAACTTTGCTATCCATTTAGCCCTTCTTCCATCAACATCAGGTTATTTTAGGACATCTTTTATGACAGCACAAGGTACATATGCAACTATCTTGGAATGCAAAATATAAACTCTGAAAGCTTTCAAAGCTTTGATAAGAGCATATGCTTGTTTTTCAATGATATCATACCTTAGCTCAACATCCCTCAATGTTTTACTGAAAAATGCCACTGGATGCTTTGAGCCTTCTTCATTTGCTTGCAATAAAACAACTGCAAGGGTGTCATTAGAGGAAAAATAAAATATATGGAACTCCTTGCTATAATCTGGACTAATTAAAGTGGGAGCTTCCATAATGGCTTTCTTAATGGAATCAAATGATTTTCTGGCTGCCTCTGTCCATTTGATCTCTGATCCCTTTTTCAACATGGAGGTAATATGCTTGACAAGTCCTGCAAAATTTGGTATAAGCCTCATTACAAAGTTTATTTTACCCAGGAAGGACTGGATATCCTTCTTCGATCTTGGGACAGACAAAGTCTGTATTTCTTTTACTCTTTCTGGGTCAATCCGGACACTTGCAGCAAAAACAATATGTCCTAACAGCTTGCCTTCTTCTAAAGCAAACTGCGATTTTTTGGGATTGACTGAAATCCAAAACCTTCTACACTTCAGAAACACTTTCTTTAAATGTTGCAAATGGTCTTGATGGGTGCTGGAGTATACTGTTATATCATCAAGGTAGATAAGGAAAAAGTTATCCTTCTCTCCCACAAATGCTATATCCATAGCTCTCTGAAATGTGGCTTCAGCATTCATCAATCCAAAAGGCATCTTAGCATACATAAAAGTGCCCCAAGGAGTGGTGAATGTAGTCTTCTCTTCGTCATTTGGGTGTACAACAATCTGATTATAGCCTAAAAATCCATTTAAGAAAGACATCACTTTAGCTCCTAAGACTTTCTGCAACAAATGCTCCATCTTTCATAGAGGATAGTTGTCTTTCTTAGAGCATTTGTTTAGGTTTCTGAAATCAACGCAGAGTCTGATCTCTCCACTTTTCTTCCTCACCACTACTAGGTTGGCTACCCACTTTGAATATCTGAGAGGGACTATGATCTTGGCAACCAACAACTTTTTAATTTCTTTTTCAATCAGACGGAGGAGCATAGGATTTATTGGTCTCAGCTTCTATTTGAAAGGTATAGTGTCTTTCTCTAAAGGGATTTTATGCTGGATGATATTTTTGTCATATGTTTTTAGGTCACTATATTCCCAGGAAAAAACATCAACAAATTGGTTCATTAAATTGCAGTATTCAGAACATTGATCAGCAAACAGATGCATGGACAGATTTATGTATCTTGGCTGACATGGACTCCCTATATCATGCTTACAGACTACAGATTGGTCTTCTTTTTGGGCAGCCTTATAAGGCACATCGTTTTGGTCAAACAGTCTTTCTAGAGGAATTAAACCCTTAGGTATATGATTGTTGGGAAGTTGGACAATGCTATCTTTGCCAATTTTATTTCTAAGTTAGGATTGGGGGCTTTCTTGCAATGCTTCATTCTCTTGGTCAATTTGCATTTCGGAAAATTCATCAATGATTTGCAGGAACCTATTCACTTCATCATCGTCTTCAAAGACTTTCCAATGGTGGACATTATTAGGCAAGGATGGTCTATATTTCATTTGGACTTCATATACTAGTCTGGGAGGCATGGGAGGGATCAACATGCTAGCAGACACAACAAGGGAATCAGAAAGCTGATTTTTGGCTCTAGGGATATAGAAATATAGAAATTATCAAAGGAATCTTTGAGTCTGCATACCTCATCTCTGTATGCTTTGAGCCTCAGGTGCTTTGCTTGAAATTCTCTGTTTACCTGTTGAATGATCAGATCAACATTTCCAAACACCTTTATGTTCTTGATTCCTTTGTCTTTAGCTGCATTCAGGCCCAATATCAGAGCCTCATACTCTGCTATATTGTTTGTGACTTTGAAAGCCAGCTTAAAAGACAACTGTGTGTTTTTGTGTTTTGGAGATACCATCACCACCCCTGCTCCTACAATCTCCCTGGAACATGCTCTATCAAAGAACATCTCCCAAACTTGACTTCCTTGCTCTTCCTCGGCCCAAACTATTTGTTTCCTAATTTGCATTGAGGCCTTCTGAAATTTTTCGATTTGGAGGATACATGATCTAAAATCAGTGTCCACAACATAAATGGGATTATTAGAAGTATTCTTTTCATCACTGTTGATATATGCCAATTGTTCTTCTCTATACAATCTCTTGCTTTCTCCTCCAAAGACTGGGACAGTGGCATAAGATAGATCATTCTGCAATGTCCCACCTAATCTCTTAATCCATCGTCTGGACAACAACATGCCAAACTTAGGAAAGACATCTGCTACCACAATGTCCATTACCATGATTTTCATGGGTAGCTAAGTTAGGGTAAAGGCCAAATATTTTTATGAGTCCCAATATTTTACTTTCCTTGAATCAAAAGAGAATAGATCATGGTATGGTCTGGTGAAATCAAGGCCTAACTCTTCCATGACAACTTTAGGCATCAGATTGTGGCTAGCCCCTATGTCTAGCAGGCAATTGTGGAGGATTTTATCATGAATGGTCAAGGAGACATAAAAAGTTGGAGAATTATCATTAGCAAGTTCAATCATTGGGCTAAGCACAACTGCAGGTCTATCATCTTGCAAATTGACAGAGTCAGTGGAGATTTGTGTGGCTTTCAATTCAAGAGCTTCAAGGATAGGCTTTATAAACACTTCACTCTTTACAAGTTTTACGAGAGGCACATATATTTTTAGCTTCTGGACTTATGCTTCAAAACTAAAAAGGGAAGGTAACTTGTTAGGACCTCTTACCTCTTGAGCTGGCGCTTTGAGGATGACTATATTAGTTGCTGGTTTCTTCTGTCTAGTATTTTGTGACTCTGTTTGGACAACAACTCTTTGGGCATGATTCTCCTTGACATTATTTGCATGTGACCTCAGGTTATATCTTTGTTGTTCACAAGTCTACAGAACAACCTCTCTATCCCATTCTTGACTGGTTTGGTCCTGCAGTAGTGATTTTTCATATGCAGCTAATGTCAAAAAGGCAACATTGCCTTTATCTTCCAGACACTGCAAGTATCAAAGTAGTTACAATCTCCAGAAGTTAAACCTTACATCAAAACAACAACCATCAACCCTCATCACATCTGTGTTTTGGGTATATATAGAGTTTGTTTACAAAAATGATCTGCTATTCTATGCGTGGAGGGTTCATAATGGACCACCAACCACATTAACTATCTAACATGGGCCTCTGCTACGATCTGCTACTTCAATGAATGAACTTGATCTTATCTAATATTCTGTTGTCCTTCTTGAGCAAGTGGAATGTCCTATGAAAGAATGATCCATAACTGATAAATGTTGTGATCTGCTCGAGGAATGTCTTTCTTGTTCTTCAGCCATAATGTTCTTGAATGTAGTTGTTGAAGAGTAATTGCGCCGGGTACAGGTAGCTGGCCACCTTCGTCCTTTGGGAACATAGAATGTCTATGGTCGTGGATAGTCGAGACAGGCAGAGGAAGAAAATCGGCCATTGGATTAAACAAATGTACGACGACGATCTATCAGCAAGGGACATTAGGAGAAAGCGAGAACAAACAATTATGAGTCATTGGATCTTGGGCAGATAGATCCAACAGCTATCAGGGACGGAAGGTACACAAACGATAAATGAGCGGGGACGATGGATGGGTGGTATGCGGTATTGCCTGCACCGCTTTTCGGAGGTGGATGGTATTCATACGCTGGGGAGTGATCACAATAGGAGGGTGACGCGTGGCAGATGTGACTGGGGAAAAACCACTTTTCCCGCGGGTTAATGTACGAGCAGCTTGCGGGAATAGAATGAGCCAATACCATCCGATCACGTTAAAGGTGATCGGACGGTAGAAGATTGGTGCACACGTTTTGTGACTAATGTGACAGGGAAGGTTGGAGAAAGCACACGGTCATGTGAACCTAGTCATATGATGACTAAAACTTAGTGCTCGGGGGTTAGAGGAATTGTGGAATTACACAGAGTTTTAGAGGTAGAATGGAGGTAGTGGGTTTGAAAATATAAACGGGGGTGAAAGGAAATAATGAAGGTGACTGGTGTAGACCTTTTCTAGGTAGAAACCGAGGAAATGAGCTTACTTGGGCCCGTTGATCATCAACAACCTGTAGCAGAGCTAACAATAACCAACATAGAAACAATGGCAAATCATCCATAATATCAACATGATAACCAGTACAATTGCTCACACATCACAATGGAAAAATAACTCTTATTAACATATGAAATTGCTAACCAAGCCAAGGACTTCGATGTACCACCCTAAGATAGATTGTGTTGAACCAAATTTCTCTTTCAACCAATCACCCCCACACCATACTCCAAGCATGAATGTGGGATCTCATGGAATAAAACAAAATGAAACCAACCAAGGATTCCAAAAGCCAAACCACCTCAACCCTCAACCACAATGATTCCACCTCTACAGTTTGGAAATCACTAACATCAATCATATCAGTCTCTTCCTAAGTTTTCTATGGCTCTAGGAAGTAGTAACTCAACCCACAACCTTGTAGATCTCCATATCATTTGTTCCAATCGTGGCTCTAGTTATTAATAACTTAACCCACCAATGGATCTAGAGTGTTGGTCCTAGTCAACGACTCCAAGAACTAGTAACTCAACCCAAACTATTCTAGGGCTTCCAACATGATTGTTCCAACCCACATCCATAGGGAACATGAGAAAATAACATGTGGGGAAATCCACAACACCATTTATATCGAAGAAATGGCAAGGCAAGGCTAAAATCACTGTCAATCTAGACAAATATTCATGCCAATGATAAAACATAACCAGAGAATAAAATGAATATACCATGCATCCATAAATTAGTAAGGAAATCACACAAGCAACCTGTTACTTGTGAAGCAATCCATTTGTAGTTGTTCTTGGGAAAAATAATGAGAGCATGGTGGTGAATCAATATTTAAACTTTCACAATAATAATTTTTCTTTTTCAAACTGTATACGCGATTCTATAGAAACCAAATGGCATATGTCCATGACTATAATGAATGAAACTAGTGTATAGATAATAAACTTGTAAAATATCTAATTCATTGTCTATTGAACTTAAATTAGAGAGTGATGCATTTACCAAGCAATAAATAGATACAGTAAGAACAAAATAAATCAACAAACATAAGTAGCACACATGAACACTGGGATTTTTCAGGTGGAAACCCAATGTAGGAAAAAAACCACCACTTTCATCATCTCAGTCTTCAATCTTATTATTATTAAAAAAAATTACAAGTTTTGTATTCATGCAAACTTTTTCTAGTACGCAGGCATCTACCTACTGAAGGCTACAACCTTCACTCATTTTCCAGCTTCTACTAGAAGGGAACTCCAACCTCCTAGCTCTTGTACTAGCTAATATGTTTACCGGTATGTAGGCATAGGCCTACAGAAGGCTACCACCCTCACTCTTTCTGCAGGGACGACATTTCATAAATTTTCAGTTTGGATACTCCTAGTACAAATCAACACAATATGTAGGCCATGTTTCATCAAATTTTCAGACTGGACCGATCAGTGACATTGAAGCTAAAAATCAATCATCACTACAATACAACCATTAAATACAACTGCATCAACCAATCACTGAAACCCATCAACTTCGAAGTAAAACATAATCAATCAATTTGAACAGTCAGATCACTATCACCAGAACACAGAACTGAAACTAGAACTTTACATCAACAACCAAAACCCATTGCAACCAAAAAATCATATGTCAGAATGTACACGCTACTTCAATGAAGAAAACTTGTTTGTATACCCTACTTTCTCTAACCCAACCTATGTATACCTCTAAAGATACTGAATCATAAAACTTTTAAACCAAAAATTGTACTAACCAAAGAAATTTTGAAGATCTACTATTATATTACAGAGTTCTAAATAGATATAAGAAAATATCGCCCCTCTTACTTAATCAATAAGTCACCCAAACTCAATCCCCTCATACAATCAATTTAACTTCAGATCTAATGAATGTAGAATTTCCAATTGTAGATCAACAAATTACGCAATATACTAAAGCAAAATACAAGATCTACATCTACAACAAACTTGCAGAAGCTTAATCGATTATGAGCAAGATCAAATAGAACACATATAACTGAGAATGAGAAAGCAATCACACATGAACACAAAAGAATACTCTGGGGAAAGACTTAGATAAATACACTGATCTCTGTAATATCATACAAGTGGAAATATAAATGGATTACACAATACTTTAGCTCACAAGCTATCCATCTCTCAGTACAATACCTCAATACATCTCACAAACTGAATAGACACATATTATGCCTTCCCTCAGCCCTCCAAGCATCCTACTTCCTTGCGCAGTTTCTCTTGGGGTCCAATGCTGCCACCTATGTGAATTGGCCTCATCACACACTCATCAAACTCAAAATTAACTGTGCAATCTCCAAGGAATGAATTCCTTTTGCATGCATGAGATATCTTTAATGGAATATTCTTGCAACTAATAGTATGTTGTCCCATCACCTGATCTTAACTAGGTCTCTGACTGAACTGACATGCATGAGCTATTTATGAGAGAATATTTAGTTATCTGAAGTGCAGAAGTTACATGCATGCATGCATTAACTAATTGAACTCACAATCAGTTCCAAAAACTGTTGAAACTAATCTAACTGGACTTAACTCAAATAATTGATCTAACTAATTACAACTCAAAGTACAACTCATCCTCATCTCCTTAATCAAGGGATAACTTCCTCAATCAATGGAGAAATTGTTCCATGTCTTCACATAGACATCATGTTTGATTTCCTACAACTAATTAATTGAAGATGAATTAATTAATTATTTTACAAACAACTCCTAAGATCAAATTCGAATTTTAATTCTCAATTTTAGTTCAGGGACTAACCAAAATTGGAATGTATCCCGAAATGCTATTTATAACAGTGTTATTTTTAGCACTTATATTTTTAGCATTTCTTGTTGCTATTTTCAACATTCCCTCTCAAAAAGAAAGGGATTATCAGTCACCCCAATCCTATCTCTATGGAACTTGAACTTGCATTTTGATAATGCCTTTTTCAAAATATCTGCATCATGTTCCTCTGTTGAAACATACAGCAACAACATGATCCTCTTCAGCACACAGTCTTGAAGATGATGATACCAGATATCTCTGTGCTTGGACCTGTCATGAAATACTAGATTCTCATAGAGTTTCATACAACTCTCATTATCACAGTAGATCACAGTTGGATACATCCTCTGACCAAACAATCCCACTAGAATCTTTTGTATCCAAATGGCCTCCCATGCTGCCTGACTGGCAGCCATGTATTCAGCCTTTGCTGAGCTAAGTGAAACTGACCTCTGTTTCCTACCATACTAGGAAACTGAAGTTGAGCCAAGGTTGAAGATTCCTCCAGAAGTGCCCTTTCGGAATGATGGACTCCCTGCCCAATCTGCATCTGTGAAGCCCTTAAGCTTCACTCCCTCTGTCCGTTTGTACCACAATCCATAGTGAGATGTGCCTCTGAGGTATCTTAGCACATGCTTCACTACCTTCCAAAATAGCTTGGTAGTTTTAACCATAGCTTGACTCAGTTGGTTCACTGCAAAGCATAAGTCTAGTCATGTGTTCACTAGATACATTAGTAAACCCACAAGCTGCCGATAAATAGTAGCAACTACTACCTCACTTGAAGTAGCATCCTCCTTCCTCCAGTTGTCAACTAGAGGAGTCTACATGGGCTTGCACTTCTCCATGTGGAATTGCCTGAGTATCTCATTGACATACTTGCCTTGAGACACAAACACTTCCCCATCCTTCTGCTACACTTCCATGCCTGGAAAGTAGTGCATAAGACCCATGTATTTCATCTCGAACTCTCTTGCAAGGTCCTCCTTACAAGACTTGATCAACTGATCATCACTTGTCAAAATCAGATCGTCGACATAAAGAATAATGATCAATGGCTTACCTTCTACCATGACATGGTAAAGGATCACATTTGCTCCACTCTTGGTGAAGCCCAACCTGGTGAAATAGCTGTTGATCCTGGTGTTCCAAGCATGAGGTGCTTGCTTCAGCTCATACATATCCCTCTTGAGTCGGCACACATGCGACTCATGATCGAAGGTCTCAAAACCTTCCAGTTTCTCAATGTACACCTCTTCCTCAATCTTCCCATTGAGGAACACAATCTTCACATCCATATGATGGATCTTCCAACCCATCTAAGCTGATAGTACCAACAATGATCTGATAGATGAGTACCTTGCTGCAGGAGCAAAAGTCTCATCGTAGTCGATCCCCTCAACCTGTGAGAAACCACGAGCAACAAACCTTGCCTTATGTTTCTCAACACTGCCATTAGTTACCTGCTTTACCTTGTAAATCCATCTGGAAATCACCACTGACTTGTCCTGAGGTCTTGGGACAACATCCCAAACACAGTTCCGAATGATAGAGTTGTACTCCTCTACCATAGCATCAACCCAAACTGGTTGCTGCATTGCCTCCTCAAATAAAGAAGGTTCGGACTCTACACACTCCCCAACTAGGGCCATGTAAGTAGTGTACCGCTCAAGTGATCTCCTCTGTCTGCACTAAGAAGATGGTTGTCCCACATTCTCTCGCACATCCAACATCAACCTGTCAGCTTCCCTTGAGTGTTTATGCCCGTCTCTGGAAGACTCAGCATGAGTGGATGTCTCCACTCCAGGATCCTCTGCATGCGGATGCTCCACATCAGTCTGAGGCTCCTCCTCCTTAGGAACTGAAATTTCCTCCTCTGCATGCAACTTGACCTCCCTCTCAAGTGATACTCACATGGCTTTCTTCTCGTCGAACTTCAAATCTCTGTGTACCACTGTCCTCTGACTAGTAGGCAGGAACACCCGATAGTTGTGGGGTGTATCGGTGTACCCCACAAGTATCCCCAACTCAGCTGTTGGATCTAGCTTCTTTCACACATCTTTGGTCGCATGGAAATAAACCGATGATCCAAAGATCCTAAAGTGACTTACATTTGGTCGCTTCCCAGAAAAGGCCTCCATAGGTGTCTTCATTCCTAGTATACGGTGCGAGCTTCTATTCTACAAGTATACTGTTGTATTGCATGCCTCAGCCCACAAATGAAGTGGTAGGCTTTGGTCATGCAATATCACTCAAGCTACTCCCACAATCGATCTATTCTTCCTTTCGGCCACCCCATTCTGCTGTGGGTTATAGGGTGTCATCAACTCCCGTTTAATTCCTTCTGCAACGTAGAAGTCCTTAAACTATTGGGAGACATACTCTCCACCATTGTCACTATGCAAGGCACTTATTTTCTTTCAATATTCTTTCCCTACCAAGGCTTTAAACTCACAAAATCTTAAGAAGGTCTGATCCTTATTTTTGCATAAAGTAGGTCCAACATCTACGAGAAAATTCATCAATAAAAATAACATAGTACCTTTATTTAGTGGTGGAGGCTGTAGACAATAGTCCACAAACATCTATGTGAACTCGCTCCAAGATTGCTCAAGCTCTACTGTCTCGATCCTGAAAGGAATATTTCACATACTTACCCAAGGTACAACCTTTTCATGTATCTATCTGCTCCAGTTTTCGCTTGGGAAGTCCAGTAGAAATTTGTTGCATGATCTTCAAGGCCCCATGGTGCAAGTGGCCCAATCTTCTATGCCATAGCTCACCAAAATCTTGGCTCTACACCAACTCTGCTTTGGAACTCAATGCAACACAGTCATCTTCCTCCAGCTTGTAGAGATTCTTTACTCGAACCCCAATCCTCTTTGTCTATCTAGTGCCGATATGCTTCAGGAATACCTATCCTTTATTAAAGACTACATCATAGCCTTTGTCTTCTAGCATAGCAATGGACACAAGATTCTTCTTCAGACCTGGTACATATTTTACATCAGTTAGGGTGAGAGGATCTCCATGCTCCCTCTGAAACACAACCATACCTTCACCTGAAACACGGTACTTTCCATCATCGCCCATCTCGATTGGCATCTAGAGATCCTTCTCCTCCAAGGTACTGAAAAGATTCTTGTCGCTGGTCATGTGGAACGAAGCTCCACTGTCCAAGTACCAATTACATCCCACCATGGATGAAAGCATGCATGCAATGAGAGAGAAATTCAACTCGAACTGTGAGGCCAGTGCCTCACCATCTGATCCCTTCAAGGATCCTTTCTTGATTTTCTTCTGTGGACAATTCATGGCATAAGGGCCTACCTCATGACAATGAAAGCATCTCACTTTCAATTTGTCAATCTTCTTCCCACCATGAGAAGATTTGGAATTGGATGCCTTCCCTTTCCCTTTCCTATCCTTACTCGCTAAGGCTAGAATTTCTTCATCAACTTGTTTTGATGAAGATACATCTATGGTGCTTCTTCTTATCTCCTCGTGCATCAAATCTGACCAAATTTGCTGCCAATCTGGCAGTTTCCCTCCTCCATTTTCCGAGTCTTGGTAGCTATGCCAGCTCTTAGAAAGACCAAGGAGAGCAAGACTCGCCATGTCATCATCGGCTGTCATGATCCCTACACTTCCAAGCTCATCTGTGCAGGTGGTGAGCTTGTTCAGATATTTAGAGATCATGTCACCCTTTTCACACTTGATTTTCTGAAGCTTGTCTTTTAGTGCCATCTTCCTCTGATTTTTGCTATTCTGATATAGATCTTTCAATGTTTTCCACATTGAAAATGGTGTCTCCTTCCCATGGAGACTCGAGACTATGTGGTCTCGAACTCCCTCCAAAAGGATTCTCCTTGGTCTAGCCACACATTTCTTCCATTTTGCCAATTTTGTAGCATTAGCTGCTACCAACTTGGGGACTTCTTGATCAATGAAGTCCTTTAGACCGTTGTCCTCTAATACTACTTCCATGCAATCCTTCTAGGCTATATAATTTGAGTTGCCATAAAGGGCATACTCGAGTCTTAAACTGTTGAATGCCATTGGTGAAATTTGAGATGTGATAAGAATTCGAATTCTATAATCAGGAACTTCAAACTTCAAACTTCTCCCTTCTTTGTATATTGTTTTCTCCTTTTATCACCTTTGCTCTGATACCATGTAAAATTTCCCACCGTAGATCAACAAATTATGCAATATACTAAAGCAAAATGCAAGATCTACTTCTACAACAAACTTGCAAAAGCTTAATCGATTATGAGCAAGATCAAATAGAACACATATAACTGACAATGAGAAAGAAATCACACATGAACACAGAAAAATACTCTGGGGAAAGCCTCAGCTAAAAACCTCGATCTCTATAATATCATACAAGTGGAAATATGAATGGATTACACAAAGCTTTAGCTCACAAGCTGTCTAGCTCTCAGTACAATCCCTCAATAGAGCTCACAGACTGAATAGACACAACATATGCCTTCCCTCATCCCTCCAAGCCTCCTATTTCCTTGCATAGTTTCTCTTGGATTTCAATGTTGCCACCTGTGTGAATTGGCCTCATCACACAGTCATCAAACTCAAAAGTAACTGCACAATCTCCAAGGAATGAATTCCTTCTACATGCAAGAGATATCCTTAATGGAATATTCCTGCAACTGATACTATATTGTCCCATCACCTGATATCAACTGGGTCTTTGACTGAACTGACATGAATGAGTTATTTATGAGAGAATATTTAGTTATCTGAAGTGCAACAGTTACATGCATGCATGCATTAACTAACTGAACTCACAATCAGTTTCACAAATTGTTGAAACTAATCTAACTGGACTTAACTCAGATAACTGAGCTAACTAATTACAATTCAAAGTACAACTCATCCTTATCTCCTTAATCAAGGATAACTTCCTCAATCAATGGAGAAACTGTTGAATGTCTTCACATAGACTTCATGTTTGATTTCCTACAGCTAATTAACTCAAGATGAATTAATTAATTATTTTACAAACAACTGCTAAGATCAAATTCGAATTTTAATGTTCAATTTTAGTTCAAGGGCTAACTAAAATTGGAATGTATCCTAAAATGCTATTCATAGCAGTGTTATTTTTAGCATTTCTTGTTGCTATTTTCAACAATGAAGACATCATTGAAAAACAACAGTAAAATAGCAACACTGATAAGATAGATCAATCACTTCTGACCAACAAGCCCTTTCATCTACATATGCTACTTGAAAGTGTTGAATCTGTGTGTATACATGCCTTCACCGAGGTGAACCTGCATATAGATCTGCAAATAATCACTTAGAACTTTGCAGCTTTTAAAGACTTCTGATATACCCAGATCATAACATTTAAAGGATAAAACATGTGTTAGCACTCAGATATAGTCCATCCAGTATCAGATCATACAATGATAATTCATTTCAGGTCTCATGATCTTGATCCAACATTGTATCCAAGGGTGCACAAGATGTTTTAAATTTATATCAAACCATAGCCCTTACAACACAAAATATACTTCAGATAGAATTATTCATGAAAAACCCTTTAACTTGCACACTTATCCCTTTGATCTTCTCCTCCTTATATACTAGAGCCTTTGTCAATACCATGCACCAAAACAACACTTAAAACCTATGGTATTCTTATATAGGATGAATTAACAATTATTCCACTCAATATTGTGGGCTAATAGCATGGTATGGACCCTTGGTATTATTTAACCTTAATTTTCCATCCCATACATGCTTTTGCTTATATGAAACTACATGCAGATGTATATGCTTATTTTATTCTATGTACCTATGTGTATATGTGACTTGCACTAGGTCAACCAATGTATACAACATAAAACATTATATTTCCTCAATTTCTTGATTATGATTTGTAATCCTTTGTCCCATCATCCTGTTCTTTTGTGCTATTACATTGTTACCTCCAAGTAGACCTATTACAATGTGAGTTGCCATCATGCATCACTTTATCATTTTTGAATTGACCTGTATGTGGGTTGCCATCAAGGACAACATATGTACCATAATGCCAACAACATCCCCCTTTGGTCTTAATGGAAACCATATTGGTGTTGCTCACTTCAAGCTGTAGAACCTAATAGGTATATTATGCAACACCAAGATACTCTCCCCCTTTGACATCAAGGGAAAAGTGGGAACCAATATATTCCCCCCCTTACTAAATGTTGAGATGCAATATATTGTCCATGCTCCCCTTGAGCACATGTAGAGTTTGCATAAATACTTTTCAAAAGAATAACATGACTTTATAACTCAACTATGTGAGTATGAGCTTCCTATCACCAATTACTCATACATACATAAATCACCCAACCAAGTGCGGATACATCAAATTTTCATACATGAATGAAAATTGTAATTATTACCTCATCCTTTCCATGCATAGTGGGGGTACAAATTACATCATATGTCCAAAAGGACTCATTCATAATGTACTATTATAGAAAGAGACATATTATTACACCATAGGTCTTTACATGACCTTTTCCTCAAATGACATTAATCACTAAGACCATAGCTGAATTCAACAACCATGATGCCAAAAATGCATAAAATTTTGAAGGCTAATGCTCCCCCTGAACCTGTGCTCCCTATGCATTGCCAACAATTCATTCATGAAGGCATCTTCATCAATCAAATAAACATTAATGAGAAAATCATATCAACAAACTGTATCCATCAACATCAGACTGAACATCCATGTGAAATTTTTTTTTTGAGTATGACCCACTATTTTTCTATCAAAAAAACACATACGCTACTGTCGGCACAGAAACTCGCATATATAAGCAGCTATGCTTCATGAAATCCGTGTATAGAAAACAAACATGTGAATCCAAAAAAATTGGTTTTAACATCGAGATGAGGTAGAAACAAATCCCAAATTTTGTCTGACATATTCAAATGCCTCTCTGGGAAGAGGTTTGGAAAATATATTAGCAACCTGAACCTTGGAGAACCTACTCTAATTTAACCTTTTGTTCAATTACTTTTTCTCATAGAAAGTGGTACTTAATGGGTATGTGCTTGGCCTTGGAGTGCATAACAATATTTTTCAAGATACTAATTGCACTTGTATTGTCACATCAAATGGAGATGGGTGGAATCATGTAATTTGAATATCTTGTAATGTATGCATCATCTAAAGAAGTTGTGTGCAGCAAGATGCAACAACCACATTTTTTCTTCCATTGTAGATAAGGCAATCTAACTTTGTTTCTTGCTAAACCAAGATACTAATCATGATCCCATATAAAATGCACCTCCACTAGTGCTTTTTTGGTCATCAATATTTCTAGCCCAATCAGCATATGTATATGCATGAAGGGTGATGTATGTATCTTTAGGATACCATAGACCAAATTCTTGAGTTCCTTAGATATATTTGAATATTCTCTTTACTGCCTGAAGATGTAATTCCTTCGGATTGGCTTGGAAACTTCCAACAATTCCTACAACATGCATGATATCTGGCCTTGTACCTGTTAGATAAAGTAGACTTCCAATCATAGATATATACTCTAGTTGATTCACTGCAGGAGATTCATCATTAGAACTGAGACTACATCTTTTTACCATTGGAGTACATACTAGTTTGGAATCTTCCATTCCATACTTCTTCAACATCTTCTTGAGATATTTAGTTTGTGAGAGAAAGATGCCATCTTTTGTTTGTTGTACTTGTAGACCAAGAAAATAGGTTAGTTCTCCGAGTAAATGCATTTCAAATTATTGCTGCATAACAGAAGAAAAATTTTCCCTCATAGATTCTTCATTACTGCTAAATATGATATCATCAATATAAACAATAATAATTAGCAATTTATCATTCTAAATTGTTTTATATAAGTTGTTTCCTATAGATCCTTTTGTGAAGCCTTATTGTTGAAGATATTTGTCAAGACGATAATACCATGCCTTTGGAGCTTGTTTTAGTCCACATAAAGCCTTTTTGAGTTTACATACAAGCTTTGCATCATTTCCCAGAATGAGTCCTTCTGGTTGTTCAATGTATACTTCTTCTTCTAAATCTCCATTAAGAAATGCAGATTTTACATCCATTTGATAAACTTTGAATTTTCAAAAACTTGAAAGAGCTAGAAACATTCTTATTGCTTCAAGTCTAGCTACAAGTGCAAACGTTTTTTCACAGTATATACTTTCTTGCTATGCATACCCTTTAAAAACAAGCCTTTCTTTATTCTTAATTACCTCTATATTCGCATTAAGCTTATTCTTGAATATCCATATTGTTCCTATAACATTTTTATCATGAGGTATAGGAACTAATTCCCAAGTATCATTCTTTTCAATTTGGTCAAATTCTCCATCCATGGCCTTAACCCAACATTCATACTTGCTAGCTTCATTTACATTTTGTGGTTCTATGGAGGATAATAAGGCTAGATAACTAGAAGATCCTACAAAAATTATTCTTGTTTGTACTCCAGACCCTTTTCCTCCTAGAATTTGAGATTATGGATGATTCTTTTGAACATACCTAGATGGAGCCTTTTCCCTGCCAAATGTATCTTCTTATGATGCTTCATTTGTTTCTTCCTCTATATCATTTCAATTTGATATGGGAAAGCATTCACCGTCTTCATTATTACAATCTTCTTTTACTGATGTCACCTGTTTCAGATTTTTGCATGCTTCATTGATTACAGCATCAATGCATTCAACAAGCTTTCAAAGTATCTTATTATAACATTTGTATACTTTACTTCTAGATGAATAACTATGAAATATTCCTTTATCTTCTCTCAGTTCAAACTTACCAAGTTTTTCATCAATATTTTTGATAAAACATTTTCTTCCAAAAAATCTGAAGTGTTTTAGAGTGGGAAGGTTACCATACCAAAGTTCATACGGAGTTTGTTCACTATTTACATGTACATGAGCTTTGTTGAGAATATTTACCACAGCATGTGTAGTTCACCACATAAGGTGTTAGAAGTTACAGACTCATCAAGCATGGATCGAACAATTTGTTGAACTGCTCTATTCATTCTTTCCACCATGCCATTCTGTTGAGGAGTTTTGGAAATAGAGAACTGTTTCTTTATACCATGTTGTTCATAAAATAAAAAAATTCATCGACTCATAGAAAGTAACTAACAACAATTTCATCACTATGCATCTTGAGAGTTTCATATTTAATTATGAGAGTTTGGAGTTTGGCACGTTTTACCTGGGAGTCTCCTTCCTAGCTGTGAATGATTTTCTCCCATATTGATTTGGCTATGTTTAGTTGCATGACTTTGACGAATTCTGATTTTGATAAAATTTCCAATAATGAATTGATGACTTTGGCATTGATTTCATATAATTTATTTTCTGCTGGATTTGTGGGGACTACTAGTGGATAGTGGTATCCTCCGTCCACAATTTCCCAAACATCAGCTCCAAGTGATTGAGGATAAGCTTTGGTTCTTATCTTCCAATATGCTAAGTTATTTACATTGAAGATTGATGGTCTGATAGTTCCCATTCCTTTGTGATTGTTCATCTTGAGAGATCTTCCTTCAAGCGATCAAGCTTCTTCTGAAGGACTTGCTCTGATACCAATTGTTGGGAAAAATACTGAGAGGTGGTGGGTGAATCAATATTTAAACTTTCACAATGATAATTTTTATTTTTCAAACTTTATACGCAATTTTACATAAACCAAACAACATATGTCCACAATTATAATGTTGTATAACTGACCCAGAAATATTATAGATCTGACAAGAAAATATAAGATAGTGCAAATAAACCCAGAAATAGTATGAAATGAGTCTCTATTATCAAACCCTTAAGGTAGGGCAAAACCATACATTCACTCCTTAAGGAAGGAGAATACTCCACAAGCCATATGCTTGTTCATACAAGAATACTTCTCTTCATATCTCTCCATGTAGAGTCTCTAGCCTCTATATAGGCCTCATACATACAATACCATGCATCATTACCATGGTTTCCTCATACCATCAACTAATACCATGGGCCCCTTACATTATTATTAACTACTTGTGGTCCCTTACATGACATGGGTTAACCACCTTATTTATTACTATGGCCCATCCCATTATTACATTATTACCTTGGGTACCTCCCTTGGTACCCCATATTATCCACCCTAGGTATATAACATTCCGCCCCCCTAAGCATGTTTCGTCCCTGAAACACAGGAAGAACACAAATAATAAGATCTACTCAAAGGAGTAGTCCACTAATACCATGCACATGCATCTAGCCATCCAAGAGAAAGGTGAACCCTCGATCTCACTGGTGCCTTGCTCGCTTG
>APFE030529625.1:128499-175377 GCA_000404065.3 Pinus taeda
ACAACGATCTTCTCCTTCTGAATCAACCCATGAACCTGTAATAAGGATATACCAGTAGGAAATAGACCCACATGTTTCTCCTTATCTTCTTTTTTGGCATGAGACCATCTGTCTAAAAGTAATTTCTCAAATTCTTCATCGGGCAGGTTAAGACACTTCTTTTGGTTAAGTAATCCCCACCATGTGGCTGCCTCATCTTCAAAATTACCCAATACCAACCATTTCCAATTATTTTTCCATAATGATTTCGATTTTTTTATGCATTCTTCAATAGTAAGACCATTATCTTTTCCTGTAAAACTGTGACCCGCCATGAAGAGGGTTTTGAAAAAAAAAACTTGGCGAAAATTTGAAATTGTCACAGTCTCGTCAATATTGCTCAGAATCTCTATTATAACCTATTTTTGGAAATGGAACAACCATTCTGCATTTGCCCATGTGATAGAAATCCTGATTCAGACTCTGAAATTTCAGGTCTGTGCTGCTACTCTCCCGCCGTCACCCAAAATTTATGAAAATAGAGCTGATTTTAAATTAGTGATATCTCCCTCATCCAGACTCCAATTGGACTGATGTTTTTTTTTTTTTAAATTGGGTATTTTTTTACATAGAATCTATATCTACGATTAGATTTTACAAATCTTGCACCAAGACGTCCAGATCTGCGCCCCAAACTCGCTGCCCTGAAAAATTATCTACAACCCTACTGATTTTTAAATCAGCGATAGCTCCTTCATCCGGACTCCGATCCGACCGATTTTTTTTTGAAATCGGCTATTTTTTCACAAAGAATACAGATATGCAATCAAATTTTGTAGATCTTGCACGAAAATGTACATATCTAGTCTGCAACTCGCCGCCGCCGAAATCCTGCAAAAAAAAAAAAAAAAATCCACTTTTGTGCCCAAGAAAGTGCTCTGATACCACTTGTTGTATAACTGACCCAGAAATATTATAGATCTGACAAGAAAATATAAGATAATGCAAATAAACCCAGAAATAGTATGAAATGAGTCTCTATTATCAAACCCTTAAGGTAGGGCAAAACCATACATTCACTCCTTAAGGAAGGAGAATACTCCACAAGCCATATGCTTGTTCATACAAGAATACTTCTCTTCATATCTCTCCATGTAGAGTCTCTAGCCTCTATATAGGCCTCAAACATACAATACCATGGGTCATTACCATGGTTCCCTCATACCATCAACTAGTACCATGGGCCCATTACATTATTATTAACTACTTGTGGTCCCTTACATGACATGGGTTAACCACCTTATTTATTACTATGGCCCATCCCATTATTACATTATTACCTTGGGTACCTCCCTTGGTACCCCATATTATCCCCCCTAGGTATATAACATTCCACCCTCCTAAGCATGTTTCGTCCTCGAAACATGGGAAGAACACAAATAATAAGATCTACTCAAAAGAGTAGTCCACTGATATCATGCACGTGCACTTAGCCATCCAAGAGAAAGGTGAACCCTCGATCTCACTGGTGCCTCGCTCACTTGATATGGAAGTTGACCGTGGCAGCTCTTCTGTGTTGATGTGTAGTAGGTGGATCGTCTCTCCTTTGTATCTGTCATGTGACTACTTGATTTCCATCTTGATGGTTGTCTTGTGGGGTGATGTGGGTGATGATATGTTGAAGTTTTAACCCATGATGGCTTTTTCTTGACTTCACCCTGTTGTGGTGCCTGTTGTGGTGTCGTCTTTTTCAATATGACTTCAACCACTGAGCCCTCCTCTGATGTATCATCACCTGTAACCTTTCCTTCTGCAGCCTCTGTTTGTGTTTGATTGTCGATCATCAAAGGCTCATCCTCTGATATGTCAGTCCCTTAAACATCTTCTGCTTCATCCTCCATGTGCTCTACGTGTTTATTGATGGAAATATCCTGTAATGTAATTTTCTTCTTTTTATACCATAGCTTCAGGAATTTCTTCTGTACATTAATATTGATAGTACCTACGGATTCCATCCGAGGATATCCCAAAACAACATCCATATTATCCATCTTTGAAGTACAAAAATCACCATGCAACACATATTTATCCATAGAAATCTTCAAATCCTTGTACACTTGAACATCCTCATCATCCAGTTGTGTATTTTCAATGTGTTTTGTTGGGAATTGCAATTTTTTTGCCAAATTAACACTGATAAAATTATGTTTACAACTAGGATTGATAGAAACAATAATCTTCTCTTTCTGAATCAATCCATGAACCTGTAATAAGGATATACCCGTAGGAAATAGACCCACATGTTTCTCCTTATCTTGTTTTCTGGCATGAGACCATCTGTCTAAAAGTAATTTCTCAAATTCTTCATCGGACAGGTTGGGACACTTCTTTTGGTTAAGTAATCCCCACCATGTGGCTACCTCATCTTCAAAATTGCCCAATACCAACCATTTCCAATTATTTTTCCATAATGATTTCGATTTTTTTATGCATTCTTCAATAGTAAGATCATTATCTTTTCCTGTAAAACTGTGACCCGCCATGAAGAAGGTTTTGAAAAAAAAACTTGGCGAAAATTTGAAATTGTCACAGTTTCGTCAATATTGCTCAGAATCTCTATTATAACCTGTTTTTGGAAATGGAACAACCATTCTACATCTGCCCATGTGATAGAAATCCTGATTCAGACTCTGGAATTTCAGGTCTGTGCTGCTACTCTCCCGCCGTCACCCAAAATTTATGAAAACAGAGCTGATTTTAAATCAGCGATATCTCCCTCATCCGGACTCCGATTGGACTGATGTTTTTTTTTTTTTTTAAATTGGGTATTTTTTTACATAGAATCCAGATCTACGATTCGATTTTGCAGATCTTGCACCAAGACGTCTAGATCTGCGCCCCAAACTCGCTACCCTGAAAAATTATCTGCAACCCTACTGATTTTTAAATCAGTGATATCTCCTTCATCCGGACTCTGATCCGACCGATTTTTTTTTGAAATCGGCTATTTTTTCACAAAGAATACAGATATGCAATCAAATTTTGTAGATCTTGCACGAAAATGTACATATCTAATCTGCAACTCGCCGCCCCCGAAATCCTGCAAAAATTAAAAAACAAATCCACTTTTGTGCCCAAGAAAGTGCTCTGATACCACTTGTTGTACAACTGACCCAGAAATATTATAGATCTGACAAGAAAATATAAGATAATGCAAATAAACCCAGAAATAGTATGAAATGAGTCTCTATTATCAAACCCTTAAGGTAGGGCAAAACCATACATTCACTCCTTAAGGAAGGAGAATACTCCACAAGCCATATGCTTGTTCATACAAGAATACTTCTCTTCATATCTCTCCATGTCGAGTCTCTAGCCTCTATATAGGCCTCATACATACAATACCATGCATCAATACCATGGTTTACTCATACCATCAACTAATACCATGGGCCCATTACATTATTATTAACTACTTGTGGTCCCTTACATGACATGGGTTAACCACCTTATTTATTACTATGGCCCATCCCATTATTACATTATTACCTTGGGTACCTCCCTCGGTACCCCATATTACCCCCCCTAGGTACATAACACATAACCATCGGCCCGATTTGAAGGAAAATATAATTTCCCCACTTGAAGACAAGGGACTATGTTTCTTATTAAAATATGAATGTTTTTCCCTACCTTTCTCCTTCTACAATTATAAGGAAGACGTGATTTTTGTATTTGAGCCATCTTTACATCCTGTTGTTTTCATCCCTCAGTCAAGAGCAAGTCACATAAACTTTGAACAAGAGGAGCTGATGTTGGTTAACCCTTTTTGAACTTGATTGTTGTAACAAAAACCTGGTTTTGAAATCTTGTCCTCCAACCATCTTCCTGATACCACTTGTAGCATGTCCCTATGGAAATCAATGAGAGTTGTATGCCTAAGATAACTATTGGTGAGAATTCTTGAAATTGATAATTGATTACTCCATATTCAAGTTGCAAGAAATGATTCACAAGTGTAAGAAAAATTTGGCTTCTCCCTTTTCATTCTCTATGCCTTCTCATGATAACAATACTGATCCATGGTCCTTTTATTTTCCCACCTCCCACCCTTATGACTTAGATATAGAATTTGAGTAGTATGATGTTTCCTTTTTCTATCTCATGATTAATCTTAGGATTAATAGGTATGATATAGATATAATGCTATGCTAAATACATTGGTTATATGATTTTACTTAGGTGATGTATTGCATGCTAGCATAGATTAGAATTCATAGTTCCATTGCATTTGTGTGAGGATTCTACTTAATGATTTTATAATTCTTTTGTAGATTTAATTACATTTAGATATATATATTTTTCTATACGTATTTTATTATATCATATAAAACTAGGGTGATAGACAACACCTAGTGCACATGCTTCCAAAGAAGTTGATTTGAGTGTGCAACTAACAGTTCTAAGATCCTAGGGATTGTTGGAGTTTTCATGAACTCCCCATATGAGCATGAGGATAATGCACTCTATTGTGACCTCATGTCCCCAAGTTGGAGCCATATGTCATCCACCAAAATGGGTAACCGCATAGGAGAAAAATTTTCTCTTGTATTGACCCCTGAAATTCACCTCTTAATTATGGTATTCTATATGCCTCTACCATCTACATTATCCCTACACCTTTCACAATCTAAAATTCCTCTTAAATTAAGGTGGAATTATACTAAATAGGTACTTTGATCATTTTCCAATTGAGTGATTATACTTGTTGTTTTGGGCATTTAGTATGGATAAAGGGGCGATCTAGAAAATTGACCGATATTGACTGTAAATTTATTCTCTCACCTTACCAAGGGGGTTAATCCTTAGCTATATTCTAGTGGGACACCTCTTAAGGCCTTAGGATAATAGGAGAGGCATTAATTGGAAAACCTATATTGAAATAGCATGGTCATTTTCCCTTACACCATATTTGACACTTTCCATGTGACACTATAAATCCCTTATTTGAAATCTCCATTATTTAGGTCTAAATTGTCAATGGGATTTGGGATTTGGCCCCCTTTTATCCACATCCTTGAGTAGGGATTGGAAAAATTTCCCTAAATGTTGATGCAAATAAAATAAAATCAAAATGAAAAATATGGCTGGAACAAAATTAGTTGTGGGAAAAATCCTAGGATGAGCCCTACCCTCCTCATTAGCCATCACCCAATTTTTTAGCAGTGGATGCTCTATCTCATCAAAATTAACCATTGCATATCCCAACCCTAATGAGTGATAAATTATCTCATTTTAAGGGGTAAACTTGAATGTTATATCATAAAGAGAAAGATCTAACTCTTGAGTGGTGCTTCCAAAATAAAATCATTATTGTGAAGAAGTAAAAGGCACACTAGAGGTGTGGAAAAAGCAGGTCAAGCAAGGTAACTCATGCCTCCATCATTTATCCCTCCATTACATATATAAAATCAATATTTTGACTCATATTAGATGGTCCCATTGACCATGGCACTTTGCCATGAAGCCTTTCCCCTCGATTCCCAGTCATTTACACCAACACCCATTGATTGGCGGGTTAACCTTGGAAAGGCCACCTCCCCTTGGGGGCTAGAAGCACCAAATAGGGTTGACTATTAGCCACCCCTACCAAGGTAGAGAACACCTTTATGGGACTTGGTATAGTTAGATATTGGAAGGTGATCCTAGTTTTAAATATTAAAATACCATTGACATACAAATTTGGTCCACTTAGATGCTTATATGATATTAGTCTCTAATGAAAAAATTCTTTCACTTGAGTTTAATTTGGTATTGCTAGGTCCACAGTAGCATAGGCCTTGAGGGAAACCAATCTACAAGTACCCAAGCCCTACAAAGAATTCAATGACTTAGTAGATGCAATGTTTCCCACTTACATCAGAGCATTGGGCAATATGATGACTTGAGGAGCTGATGCACATCCCAAAGTACCCCAAGGACCCAGGACATTGATATTATTTTTTATAGCACAAAGGATTGTTTATGATTTCACCACTAGAGCCAACATTTCCCCAAGTTGGCCTGGACAACGCCTAATGGGTAGGCCATGATTCAAAGCCGGAATGAGGATGGTATTCCATGAGATGACTAGGGAGGGCTTGTTGCACCTAATGGAGCCTTAACACTAGAGAAAGGAGGCACTACGTTGACAATTGGAAAGCCATGGAGATTATGTGGGGTTGCCCCAACTTGATTTGGGACCTATGGAGCCGCTTTAAGGTTGGATTTGAGGACTACTCCTTACATGATGGATGATTCTGATGCATGGAGACACCTTCAACTTTCTCTTCACCATCACATAGAATTTGGAGAAAAAAATGGCATGACATCATCATTTTATAGGCTTATAAATCACACATGGGGTCTATTTTGGCATAATTTCATGTTGAGCTAGTGGGTTGGCTTGTAGCCTAAGGTTTAAGTGGCTTTACTCATTGCCAAACTTGTTTTAGTGGCTTCTTAGCTAAAATTAGGTGAGGTATACCTCATATAAATAAAATGTCACCTCACACTTCATTTGATGATTGATTGTGGATTAATTTAGCATCTTTTGAAATTTTGGCCTAGCTCTTGTACCTCACTACTCTCGTGGAGATGTGATTTTTGTCAATTTTTGCTATTGGAAACTAGTCCTTGTTGTGGAGACATCAGCTTGGGATAAAAAAATATTGTTCATTGATATCTTGTGAGCACTTTTCTAGTTCAATATACTTTATGGTTATTATATGCAATGTACCTTGACAGGGTTTCCATGTTCCATGTCTAAATGCTTATATTTATATGAAATTCTTGTTGAAAATATTGCATGCTTTAATTAAGAATCTTGAACTTCACTTGAGAACATCCTAGTGAGGTTTTCTCTTATTTTCACCCTTGTATTGGATGATAGCTAGGGTTTTGAAGTGAAAACCTATGGTTTCCCCCCTCACTCCCTCCAGGGTTTGATATTTCAATGGTAAAATTCCCTTAGACTCTGCCACAAAAGTAGTTAGAAGGAATTGACATCCATATTGATGGTAAAAAATAAAAAAGAATTCAAAATCTCTTGTTTTTGTTCTCTTCCTAAGTTTTTGGCTCTTCAAGACAAGCAACCAAGGTTAGGATTTGATGCTAAATTGAACTAGCAAATGAGAGTTGAGATGATTGGAGGATGTTCTACCTTGATGAGCCTTAAAACATGAGAATATAGCAATTTTCATGGTTGGAAATCCCTCCTGAGGATTGATGTCATTAATATTGGGTAATTTTGCTAGAAAGAATGCTAATTCTACATTAAGAATTCAACTTAAGGTCAATTGAAGGTTTGTGGATCCTATTGTTGATTATATTCTTATGATAACCTTTTATCTCTCTTTGCATGCCTAGTTGTGTTACTTTTGGATCATATAAAAAACAATAGGCTACAAGTTATTTATATGTTGCTTCTAAGGTACATTATTCCTTGTCTAGTAGAATCAAGACTTGTCCTTAGCTTGAGTATCTTGGGTAAGCCTATTCAATTGTCACTTTTGAACCCTAGACCAAGAATATCCTTTGGGTGACCTAAAGTAGGAAGCCTCCCATGTGGTGAAATTCAATAAAGAGCAGGAGGTGGATTGTTGAGGTGATAGTGGAATCCACCTCGTTATTGTGTCTTGATTTGGATTTTTCCTTGTGAGGCATCTCAAAGCACCCGCTAGATTTTGAGGCAATAGGCCCCCCTAATTACACTAAAACAAATCCTTGTGATTATATCCCTTCTTTTCTCCCATTGTTTTGCTTCCAAGGACTATTTTAATGTATTTTTCTCCAATTTTTTGAAAAAGTCAGCGATATTTATTGGGATGGAAGATTTTTTAGCATTGCTTTCACCGGCCAAAACATTTAGGCACTAATTCATGGAATACTAGCGTCGTAAATTTCAATGTCAATAGCCCCGAAAATTAGCACCAAAAGTAACATCGTAAATTTAAATGAAAATAGTTCCATCAATTTCCATAGAAATAGCGCCAGTGATAGCGTCGAGTTTAGCTCCTTTATTTGCACCTATATTACTTCCTTGGTTAGCTCCCTTTTTAGCCTTGGAATTAGCACCAGATGTGCCTAAATAGTTAATTAATTTAGATGTTCGGGGTTAATTGGATAGGGGATTTGAGGATATTGTGATTTAGGGTACAAGGATTAAGGGTTAAGGAATTAGGGGTTAGGTTTTAAAGGATTAAGGGTCAATAGATAAGGGATTTGGTGCTTGCAGGTTAGGTAGTTCAATGGTTAATGGCTGGGCTATTTCAGGTTTGGATGGTCTGTTAAAGCTTGTTGTTACATGATTACATTTCAACTCCTTTATTGATTTGGATTAATTAAGGTTCTACATGTTATTTTTGTTACACAGACAATTGCTTAAGCACATGTTGTCTTTCCTAATCAGACTAGATCTAGGAAATCCAATTATTCATCGCATTGATACATACCCCAATCTGCCATAATAGTGCATTATTAGACTGTTCTGAAACCATTACATTTTACAATTAAACTGATGTAACCACTGCCACTTAAGTTGGGGGGAGATTTTCGGTTACGAAATTGTCATATTTTTCCTACTTATTTTCCTATTTCCTTTATCCATTTTAAGCAACGGGACCATATCTTATTACTGTAACAACCCTTATTCACCCAAGTATGTCATTTTTCAATCATCGCTTTCTTAGTCCAATTATACTTATAAATTGACATTAGAACTACTTTCTTAGGTTTCTTTTTATCATAGAACTAATGTATGGGCTGCTTCAGGTTTGGATGGTCTATTGAAGCTTGTTGTTACAAGATTACGTTTCAGTTCCTTTACTGATGTTGATTAATTAAGGTTCCGAGAGCTGTTGTTGTTAAATAGATAGTTTCTTAAGCACGTGATGTCTTTCCCAATCAAACTGGATCTAGGAGCGCGTCAAATTCAAAAGGAACAACTCATCACTTGGAGAGATTTGTGGAGCATCCAAATCATTTGGTTGAGATCTTTTGTAACTCTATTTGTAATTAAAGGAAATTGTTATAGTTTTACCCCTTACATGGAAATCGTTATAGTTTTACCCCTTACATGGAAATCATTGTGTAATTATTAATATATCATTTTATTTTAAGATCACATGAGAATCGAAATATTTTGATGATGATATTCTCATTGTAATTAAGATCTCTAAAAGAGAAGAGTGTTTGCTCGTGAGCGCTAGAGAAAAGAATTGGAGAATAATATTCGAAAGAGGAAACGCTAGAGCTTTGTAATCATGATACTTTTATTAATGTAAATCTCAAATTTTTGGTTTGATAATTTCCTATGAGTATTTTGTGTGCTTTTAAGTACACCAACCCCTGCTTAGAAGGAAGGGCCCTCCTTCTTAGCAGGGATCACTAGTTATTTAGATTGGAATACATAATTGTACAAATATTTCTTAGTTATTTGATTGTTGTTACTGCGTTACAGTTAATTCATTGTTTAATTTAATTAATTCTAGTAAGCTTTGGATGGTGTGACAACTTAAGTCTTGGACCAGTTCCTCAATTTACTGTGATAGTGAATTATTTTCTTTGTTGTTATAGTTTGGATTGCACTTCCTTTTATGTGTACAAATTGAATGAGTGATGGTTTTCAGGAGTGTTGTGAGAGTGGTTGAATGAAAAATTGGATAAATACTTATCAGTTATGTGATTTCTATTACTGTTGTTGTTACAATTAATTCTAAGTGTAATTTAATTAATTACAGTAAGATTTGGATGGTGTGACAACTTAAGTCCTGGAATGGTCCCTCAGTTTACTGTGGCAGTGAATTATTTTCTTTGTTGTTAGAGTTTGGATTGCACTTCCTTTTATGTGTGAAAATTGAATGAGCAATGGTTTTTAGGAGTGTTGTGAGAGTGGTTGAATGAAAAATTGCATAAATATTTCTCAGTTATTTGATTGTTGTTACAATTAATTTTGTGTGTAATTTAATTAATTGCAATAATCTTTGGATGGTGTGACAACTTAAGTCCTGGACCATTCCCTCAGTTTAGTGTGGTAGTGAATTATTTTCTTTGCTTTTATAGTTTGGATTTCCCTTCCTTTTATGTTTGCATATTGAATGAGTGATGGTTTTGAGGAGTTCTATGAGAGTGGTTGAATGGCATATTGCATAAGTATTTCTCATTTATGTTATTGTTGTTACTATTGCTGTTATAGTTAATTATATGTGTAATTTAATCAATTGCAGTAAGATTTGGATGGTGTGACAACTTAATCCTTCGATCGGTCCCTCAATTTAGTGTGGCAATGAATTATTTTCTTTGTTGTTATAGTCTGTATTGCACTTCCTTTTAAGTGTGTAGATTGAATGAGCGATGGATTTCAGGAGTGTTGTGAGAGTGGTTGAATGACATAGTATATTATTCTACAGTATTTCTTTGCATTGAATCTATGTGGAGTGTGTAACAACTTTTTTTGATTGCTGAGAGTGTTTGTGAAACGACTTTGGGTTGAGATTATTTTATACTAGTCATAATCTGCCTTAGCACAGACTTTGTGCAACAATATTGTAAAAATTAAAACCTACCTGACCTGATAATTAAATGCAAGAGCGGGTCGACTAACATTCAAAATTAAAAAAAAATATAAAAATAATGACGTTAACAAAGTTGCTTATTCAAATCATTGTGAGATGCGAACATTAATATTTTATTAACTTTTATGTCTTCATGAACATATGTTGATACAAAACGAATGGAAGAAGCATTCAAGTAATCCTAATTTTTTCTCTCAACAATTCATACCATAAATTGAACATTATATTAACTGAACAAAATGTATAGTATTTATAGCCATGAGGTTCATATTTGCCCCAAAATGAGAAAACCAGAGAGAAAAATCAAAAGTTCTCTGCAACTGTAGGGGGAAACCAGAGCTTACAACTTCCAAATTGTTTCTAAAAAATGTGTGGCCATACAAATTACATAGGAGGGTTGAGCCTCACGGTGTCTGGATAGTAGCCTGAGGGGTGGTAGGAAATGTGAATTGCAATAAAACTGGGGGTTTCCCAGTCGCAAACTTGGCACTTATGGACCAACCATGAGGGTGTTATCGCATTGATCACCACTGAGACAAAACATGACTGTTCTGCAAGCGATGAACAGAAAGGAGAGAGAATCAATCTTGTGTTGATCAAATGGTCATCGAATAATGTGTTCCACTTTGAAGCCAAACTAATGCTAAATTGGATCTTCCAAGTGCTTGAGATCTCCCATGAGACTGCACCAAACTAGTAGCCTTTGGAATCTCCTCCACAATGAAACACCCGTATGAGCTGGGACAAGGGGGAGAAGGGGGAGAGATTCAATCATTAGTGGGGGAGCGAGGGGCACATAGGGAGGTGGAGGATATTTTTGAGAAGGGGGAGGAGATGAACTGACTGGAGGGGAGTGCGCAAGAGACACAATAGGGGATGGGACAGTGGGAGGATAGTCGATATCCAATCCTTTGACCAAATGCTTGAGGGAGAAGGACAAGTGGCTAAAGAGTGCGAAGATCTCAACAATTCAGTTAGTGGCCTTGGTTTTAGATTCTTCCTTACCCTTCAGAGGCCTAGCTAGGAGGTTACAGAGGGCCCTGAGGGACAAAGGTTCACCACATCAGGTCTCCTCTTCTTCCATGATCACCACCTCTCTGTAGATGTGATCAGGTATGTTGTGGTCAAACAAAGTGGCTATGGAGGTGTTGTCCAGGGTGGTTGGGGGTCATCCATGACCTCTACCTCGACTTAGGTGACAACCTCTCTCTCTGTCACCTGCTCATGAGTGTGATGCAAGGGAAGCGAGGCATAGGGATGAGGTCAAAAGTAGCGATGAGGATCACGGGGGTAGGCAACTAGTGGAAGAATGGCAGGGAGGCTAGGTCACTGCAGGATAAAGAGCCTTGATCGACAGGTTGGTCTGTGCATTCTGAGGTGATGGGATGACTGGAGTAATGGGCCTTGTTTTTCATGATCTAAAGGATGCCTTGCATGTGCATGCAACTGTCAATTCTGCCAGGGCGATCACCAGTGGTCAAATTTGAAGGTTTGCTCTTAATTTCATTTAGAATGGAATATACTCATCTAACCCTTCAAGGATGAAAGGTTATAAAAAAAAATTGCACTTCTACTGAAAATTATATATTAAATAAAACCCTCATAAAAAAAATTCCATAATGAAATAATGTCCTTCTAAATCTTTAAAATATAAAAAAATTAAAGAGTGGCTACATTAAAACACTATCAAATCTCAATATGACTAATAAATAGGCTAAACAAATTCTCAAATTCCATTAAAAGAAGGTAAACATATGTTTCTTCTATTTATTAGATGATCTTCAAAAGTATTTGGACTTACATAATTGAAAATATAAATCTATTTTCCCAATGGAAATTTATTTCTAGTTTTCATTTATTTCCATACATCATAAGTAGCATTCCAATATACCTCATTTAGAGCATGAGGTGAAATTAGAGATAGAAACATTGAAATATTTAGTGTTTCTAATGAAAGTCTTTATCTATCATTATATTTTTATCCTGCTTAATTTTTAGAATACTCTTTCACACACTGATTCGGTTGCTAGGATAACGAGAATAGCTTGCCATAATTGCATCAAATATGGAAATCCTTTAAACCATTCATATTCATCTCCACATAGGTCTCATGCCATACATATGCTTTTTAGGGTATGATTTACAAATAGTACAAATAAATTCATCGATTTCACCCAAACATCTAATAGTATCCACAATAGATGATTCCCCAATGCTAAATTTTTCACATAAACATTTCAACTACTTTTTTTTTGGACAATATATATCATTCACTTCTTCATAATAATGTTGATAAGTGGAAAAATCATCCACATTAAATACATGTAAATATATGAATTTCTTATCTAAAGATTTCATCACCTTTACAACAACAAAGTTTTCCCACAAGAGTACAATCATCTAGTAGCCCCGATCTTTTCATCTTTGGAAAAATTTCGAACTTCAATGGATGTAGATGTAATACCTATGCTATCAAAAAATTCAAGGGTTCCTCTTTATGCTTTAACTAAAAAACAAAGACATGTGCATTGCATCTACACCAAAAATGCTTCCAAAAAATCGTTTACGAAGCATGCTAATAGAAACATATAAAGAAGTGCCAATAGATGTAATAGAAACATGATCCTCTTCAAAATTTTGATTCAACTTATTTAATTTAACGAGCATGTATGAAAGTAGATGGCTGAAAAATTGCACTTGAAATATTGTTTCCAAATCATACTTTTTTTCTCCCCCAACTCCCAATCCTTTAACAAAGAATGCATGAGTTTAACAAGTCTTTCCATGACCTTTCCTCAAGAGAGCTGCCTAATTTGATGAATTTGTAAGACCACTAACTTAGTGATTTTAAATGTATACATTAGCTCTCTCAATTTTCCATGTCTTTTAGTTTATTTCCCAAGCCATGAATACACTTTGTTTCCAAATATGTTAATATATTGCAACTCTGGAAAATGAGATGAAGCCTCATTGGTTGTTAATGCTTCAATATGAGCTATGAAATTGATAACTAATAAATGAGGAGCATACAAAGATTAGAAGATAAACCTTCATGAATAACCCTCATGGAAGATGCAACATTTGAACTAAAACCAAAAAAACTTCATCAAATATAAATCCATTTAGGCTAAAATAATTCTCACTAGATCATACATACATTGAGCTATTCCACCATTTATTTGAAGAAAATATATGAAGTTTGTTAAACATTGAACTTTCCCTCCCTTCGTCAAATATGCAATATAAACAATCAATTGGTGTTCCATAATTTGATCAGTGCTTTAATAAACTAAAATTGAGTGAAATGGGCTATGTAAAATTTCTCCTTTTATTTTGTTCCAATACGCCTCTTTAGCAACTTGAAGAAACTCTTTTCTTGGTGAGGTATTTGTGTATGCAAAATATTCATCTGTTAGAAGCATGTGTGGAGTGCATTTATACCTATTCAAGTCACATATTTACTTCTACATTTCTAAAGATAAATTATGTATTGTAACAAAATACATCTTTTCAATTCTCTCCTTCTCAACATCTACCATTAGTTCTATATGTTTAGTAATTGCAAAATTTATAGAAAATAATTATGAGATTTTGATTTTGCATGGCCACATCTTAGACCACTAACTTGAAGTTTGGTAGTTCCCTCTTTTTGAAATGGAGTCTCACTTTTAAATTTAACACATTAAGAACATTTTATCCTTTCATTACCATTATAATATTTTACAACATAAGCCCATGGAAATCTTGTATGTCATTTACATTTGAATATTATTTTGTGTTTCTTTGATGGGTTTTCCCTTTCAACAAGATCTACACTCTTTGATTCATCATATTCATGTAGATGAGCATCAAATTCATTTTGAATATTACATGGTTGATTAGGATGTTGTGCAAGGCCAAATTATTCAACAATTGACAATTTCCTTTTATCCTTCTTAGGATGACCAATATGAGACATTTTTCAATATTTACAACTATTAAATAAATAAAAACAATAGAATAAGTAAATATATAAAACAAAAATCCCTTAGCAATATTGAGATAGACAAAAGTCAACCTTAGTAAGATTCCATAGGGTTTGACTATAGATTTATTGATAGGTTATTCATTGTTTTGTTGAATTAAGCTTTTCAACATTCAAGGAAACTTGTAGCTTTATGACAGAGAACAAAAACTTCATGAAAATGGTACTTGGAAAAGAAATCCATATGGATTCAAGCAAAAAATAAAAATAAGAAAGAGTTTGAATGAGAGCAAGATAATTGTGGAGTCCAACACCCTTGGTATAAGATATATATTATTTTCAAGTTGGTATATTCATATAATTATGAACATAAAAATTTCTACCCATAAAAAATGTAGAAAACAACTCCAGCACACATGCATGGGATGGAAGGATGGAAATAAGTTTCATTCAGGGTATCTTTCCACAATGTTGATTTCCTTGGGTGTGGATTATATGGTGCCCAAGATACAGTGTGCGGCCATGAAGGCTTCCATTACTTTAAGGAGTGTTGCATTAAAGAATACACATAATGAAAAACCAAATTCTAATGAAGATATTGGAAGACTTATAGAATTAAATGGACTTGTAGGTCCATGAAACTTGTAGGGAGCTCTTTCTCAAATACATAATACAATTTCTGCAATTTCCTTCTTCCATTTTGGCACTTCACATTCATGGATCTCCTTGGATGTCACCCACCTAATATAAGAATACTAAATTAGTATGAACCTTTAGGAAAAGATTAAAATGAAATACAATATCTCTATGTCTCTTACACATGAACATATCTCTACATCTCTAGGTATAATTGACATGTGATGTAAAACCTTCTTTGGAACTATAGGACCTTGTATATATGTATGATATCTCTTCTCTTTGCATACAGGGAATTCTACCTTGTCTTGATATTCACATGTGTATAAAATTCAATCATTAATTGAATTAATTACCTATATTCAATCCCCAACTCAACCAACAACTGGCGGGCCTCTCCGCAAGTTGATGGAAACACATTCTCTTCAGGAAATATTTTAGTTTTTAGTGCCCTATAAGAATGCCAAAGATTAAATCAATTGAATGTTTGACTTATGATGAACATGTTTGATATTTAAATCTATATTATGACCATTCATATACAATATATGGTTTTAAAATCTCTTTAAATAAATATAAACGAATTTGATGAATGTTTACAAACTACGTAGACTAATTGACATTGCATTGTAAGAGATAGATTTCAAATCAATTAAATAAGGTGGTGAATCCCTTGTCTAACCAACCAAATAGTGACTTGATTTATAATAATATTAATGTGCATTCCAATTTTGAGGTTCTACTTGCACCTAATTTGAACATGGGCGCCTTTGTTTCTTGCTTGATGGAGTCTTTCAGTAGGTTGTTATCATCAACATTACATTGGTGGTAATTACCCCTGTCGTCATCGTTACTTTCAACCATATCATCATTATTGTCATCATTGTTTCCATCACCAAAGAAACCTATAAGAATCTCATTCAATCCTTGTTCATGCATTGAATTTGCACTTTCATGCTCAATCATGATCATTAAGCCCGCTAGCTGGTAGCATATTGCAATCATCAATGTATGTGAACCTAATCAACTGTTGAAATTTCTTAGGTGTTAGAGTTCTTAGGTGGTAGTCATTCTTTCATCATCATCTTCAACCTATCGACAAATGCAACCACTAGTTAATGTTTGGAAAGAATTGGAGAAATCATAAATGTATCAATTTCAAAGAAATATAATCAAATATCGCTTAACAAATCCCAGCCCATGTACTATAGTCTTGACTAACCTCTTCTTTAGTGCAATTATTTGTTGTGTCTGAAGTATCCATTGTCATATCCTCTTCCGCCCACTGCATTCTTCATGATTTAACAGTTTTAGGTCCATGCCCACATACATATGTTTTTTTTCTTTTGCTATGGGTTGTGCACCTGTTCCAATCTCCATATGAAATATCAACAACATGCATTAATTTATTTCAAGGTTGGATAATACATTATAAATTCTAATAATACTATGAAAAATGATGGATGTATCACAAAATGCTTCCTAAGTTAAGTCAAAATTTGATAATTACCGGATGTCCTGTGACATTTGTTGTGTCCTTATTTAATATGACACAATCTATTGTTATGGCCTCATCTTCCCCCTATAATACATAACATATTTAATTATGTTTAGTACACCAATTATATCATATCAACCAATATGCTATCCAACACAAAGCCTCACTTTACTCATATATTTGACATATCAATATCATGTTTTGGATTTGAAAAAAACAACAACATATTTTATATAACTTTATCTCGTCTATGTTGTAGCATTTGTGAATTCATAAACACCATCCTTCTTTGGTTGAGGTTGTTTTGTCTTCTTACCTTTATTGTATCTATAGATTCCATATCCAATTCTATGGCCACCCACTTTCCTCTCGTTTATTTAGTAGGTCTACATTGTCCACGTTCTCTGCCCATGGCCTACTATAGATCCTGTAATACACAACAATGACATTAGTCACATAACATCTACGCACTTTGTTGTTTCTCCATCTAATTTTCTAAACACACAATCGACTTAAGCTCATTTGGTTTTCACTGCACCTTTCTAACTAAAATGCCCCTATTTTAAATATATACCCTTTTTGTTAATTTCTAATCCTAATATGGTGACATGACACAACTGTTATAAATATTAGATGAGGATTATGAAAACTAATGGATTACTTTCTTTTTTTTTCATATTTTCATTTAACTTAATTCAAACCCTTCATCCATAATTTTAAACCGCCAAATATATGTATTTTTGTAGATTTAAAAAAAATCCTTCGACCCTATATGTTAGAGAATATACTATTTTCAAATTATGATTTTTAAGTCTTATAAATGACCTCAATATATAATATAATAATTAGTATAAGTTAACTTGTGGATGAGATATATTTTCAATGCCACCATCCACCCTATAAAGGAGTAAAGAGTGAGTAGCCAGATCGAAAATGTTTGTGTCACATGTATACATAATCACTAAGCGTGACAACCTTTATAGTTGAAAATGTGTGTATGTGACTATAACTAGTGGATTGTTACATTATGAGTCATTGGCTATTAAAATAAAATTATAAAGTTTGAAATCACACCAAATTCATTAGTGGGCTAGGAAAATATGACATAAAACACCCTTCATTGCAGGGTCAAAACACCATTTATAGAGCTTTACATCAACCAACATTTTGGCTTATCCCATGTGCCTCTGCACATTGCACATCCAATATTCGTATTCAACTAGCACAACCACATTAAAAATGTGGTTGATAAACGATGATAGACATATATTAAGCACATTATTAACATTTATATCAACCATGTTTAATAATAATAATCCCATGTGACTATGCACATTGCACATCCAATATTTGTATTCAATTAAAACTCATAAAAAATGACAATAACATGGAAGCCTCCCACATCAACATTGCAAATTTTAAAGATGACAATGAATAGACCAAATCGAAAAATAAAAATAAAAAACCTGCCAATCTATAATTGGCGCTCACAATGGATAAACATATTGTGTGTCATGACTATTCAACCAAAAAAACGTAGTACATTCACCATACTTCCATTCTAATAGTCATCAATTGCAAATTGAGGGAGCTTTGAGGCTTTGTATGGAGTTGGAGCAGACCATGGTTGGAGCAATGCGTTGAGGCTATCAAAGAAAATAACTAATTGATTGGATCTTTGTTGATGGTGGGCAGAGATATTAACAAATCTCTCCTCCCCTATTGTCGATTTCAATCAATAAAATTTGATTTGTAGGTGTGATTTGGCCTCTAGTAATCACGAAATCAATTTTGCATCTCATTTGCCTGCTGCTAGAGATGAAAATCAAACCCCTTTCCATCCATTTTGCACTACTTTTGTTTAAAACAGTTAGAGGGAAGGGATCAAAATGTAGGGAGAAAGGATTTTCGACAGTGTAGAGGAAAACAAATCGCCCTAGGATGCCAAAAAATGTCAAGCAACAGTAGAGGGAAACAAGCAAAGGGATCAGATTCTTGCAAGAATGAGGTATTTCATACTCAATTTATATATTTTCACAAGTTTCCATTGCTTATTTGAATTGTATTTTTTAGTTTTTAGTTTCAAAAGTATAAAAGAAGCGATTAGGGTTTATTTTTTATTTATAATTTTAAAATAAAAATTTTATTGTACATATATAGGGACATGATAGTGAGAAATTGAAAGAGGCAATGGATTCTATATTGGGGGTAGAAGTAGTGAATAAACTATAAGGTATGGACTTGTACATGCTTTCCAAATACATGGAAGAACATATTGAAGCCACTGAAATAGACCAACCAAAGCAACCATGTCAAAGGGAATCGATTGATTCTGCATCAACTCCTAGATCAAGCAAAAGATCCAAGAAAAAATTATTCACAATAACCTCTAATAATGTGGAACAAGTAACAAAGACATTCAATGTACCACCCACTCTTGGGACACAAATTTCTTCCACCACCAGTACAAGTACTTATGCATATTTCATTGGTACATACGAAACCAAGGTAGATTATGATGTTATCTCTCGGGAAATATGATGTTATATGGATGAGAATAAGGTATCATTAGTTGAGTTGCAATAAATTACTTGGATATTTTTATGTTAATATGTCAACTTGCATTTCTTGTGTTGATTTGTTTATTTATGTGTAGCTTGAGTTATTTTGTGTTCCCATCAGTCATGGCACCCTTATAAATCACCAATCTTGCACTATGATCAAGTCCTTCAAAATCAATATCCAATCATGGCTTTATCAATTCCTTTTCCAAAAACCCTAGGCCAAAGGGGGGATGAAACAATACCATGTAATACATAACCCCTAGACAAAAAAACAAATTACATGGGATTGATTATAGATGCTTGGGTTGAGAGCACATTACATGGGATTGATTATGGACCCAAGATACATGTGTTGAGGAGCATGGGATGATTGTCTTGGAAAGAAAGACGCCTTGTGATGAAGAGCACTTGACACTTGAAACCAATGCTTATAGAGTGCACCACTTGAGGGTTGGTCTCTTGACATGTATACCCTGGAGAGGAAGAAATTCACTTGGAGACATGATCTTGTGCATTAAATTAAATTGCTTGTGTAATTAGTCCACTTTACCAATGTTGGACTCCCTCACCTACTCTGTATAGAGGGAAGATAATGTTTTTGTCTACACTATACTCATTATTCCATCTATATAAATATCATGGAGATTTCCTAGTGCTTGTGTGATGCAATAAAGGAAGACCTAGAGTTTGTGACATAAACCCTAAAGAAGAAATGAAGGTGAATGCAAGGACTAGGGATGCTCTTGAGTCTTAGAACTTGTCTTAGAAATTATTTTTCATATGGTAGGATGAAGGGTGTATTTAAGTATAAAACATTTGTTTTGTAGTGATATATATATTGAATGAATTAATTAGATATGTAGGGACTTGTCTATTAGAATAGGAACATTTACAATGTAGGCCTATGTTGGAGCTTGTTTGAACTTTGAAGGCATGGTTTGAAAGAAAGGACCTAAAACTCCATAGGACACTTCCTTTTCTAGGCCTATGTGGAGTATGGTTAGAACACAACTTGGCAAATTTTCAAAACAAAATTCTCCTAACATTCTACACTACAACACAAGTTTGCTCACTATTACACCTCTATCAGACCCTTACTAATCCTAAATCAATCAAACAAGTGGGGCATGTGATGATAGACCTATATATGCAATGCGAACTAGTTTTTGGAGAAATTAATGAATAAATTCAATTGGCCTACTTATATGCGATTACAACCTTTAAATTTGACATTGTAGTATGGAGAGAAGAACATAAATAAATTTGAGGTTTAAAGCATAGGGCTAAACAAAATCCTATGCATTAGATCTACAACAGAGAGCATGAAATGAAAGTAAATAAGATGAAGAGACTGTAGAGTGCTTCATTAAGGTTTTTAGATAAAATTCAAAGGTATCTCAACTATTCACACAACATTGATAAATTTTTTAATGAAAGAAACCAACAACTTTATTACACAGGTGTCAAAAGAAGAATAACACAAATGCATAGTTACTAAGAAACACCACTTTGGCTGCCCACTTTCAATCTTTGACAAGCAAAATGAAATGGCTTGTTGTTACAACATCCACTGTTATAGCATCTGTTGTTACAACATTTGTTGTTACAACATCTGTTGTTACAACATCCGTTTTACAAAACTTGCTTCTCAATCCGATGTTACCTATATTTTTGCTTCTCAATTTGTTTTCTTGATCCCCCAAGTGCTGGTGTAGTGTTAGGTGGAAAAAACACCTCTCTGGCTTCCCACTTTCAATATTTGAAAAGTGAGATTAAATGGATTTCTACCCCCTCAATTGTTACAACATCTTCTATTACAACATCCACTCTTATGGTCACTATTTCAGTAGTTTCAATAGTAGCAGTTGTTATAGCATCAAGTTTTACAATAATTTCAGCATTTTCAATAGTAATGAGTGTTACAGCATCCATTGTTACAATATTTTCAGTAGATTTAACATTGACATGTTGTTATGGCATTTGTTGTTACAACATTTGCTGTTAAAACATCCATTGTTACGTCATCTCTTCTCAATCCATTGTTGCCTATGTTTGTGCTTCTCAATTTGTTTTCTTGATCCCCCATGTTGTATCTTTGTAGACAAACATCGACTAAAGTACTAAGCCAAAGCATTAAGTTGAGGAATTGAGAGGAATGTAGAAGCCTAAACATTCTCCCTCGAAATTTAATCATCTAATAATAGCAAAGATGTATAGATGAACCTCTATAGTCAACACAAACATATCCAAGTACAACATAGAAGCAACAATATAAAAATTTCTAGGCAGTAAATTAAACATATTGTTCAATTTCTAACTCAGTAGTGAACATAACTTTGTAAAGGGACATCAGGGAGATTGATACTCAATCTAGCCCTTCCCAATGTCCTATACTATTCTCAAATATATGCATGAACAAACTATGAAATTACAAGAAGAACTCAGAAGTACATAAGTGTTTTCATGAGCAAAAACCAAAAGCCTTTTATTATATCCAAGTTGAAAGTATTAAAACAATATTACAAAAAATTTCTTATAGTATCAACCCTTTCTTATTAAAAAATAAGGTATAAATAAAGTTCTTTACAACATATCCTCTCTTAAAATATTTACATTCAAAGTATTCTCTTTTTTTTTTTTTTTTAAGGAGCGGTTATATTTCTATTAAACAAATTGGATTCTAGCCAAAATGATTACATTCAAAAGTAACAATAGTTCCACATCCCTCCAAAAATTCTCTGACTAGAGATTATGAGATTTCATAGTCTTATTATCCATATTTTCTACATCATTTTCCTTATACATCTGCCAAAAAACCCAGTTAATATT
Organism: Pinus taeda; assembly: GCA_000404065.3. NCBI lineage: Eukaryota > Viridiplantae > Streptophyta > Pinopsida > Pinales > Pinaceae > Pinus > Pinus taeda. The sequence goes on from APFE030529625.1 coordinate 150,583, forward strand.
TACATATTTGTATAACATATAAAAACTATTTCTATATGCTAACTAGTTAGTGTCTTCTAACATGCTATCTGATTTCTTCAATATCAAATGCTTCTACTTCCCCTTGTTGGCCTACGTCCTCAAGTTCATGTTTCTTAGCCTCTTTATAGATATCCAATTGTACTATGAACTCTAGAAGGGGGGCTCCCTGCTTGCCACTCACTAGTTCATTGTCACCTACCTCCCCGATGCCAAATACTTCCTTCAGAACTGACACAACGAAAATCTACACCTTCTCTTCTAAATTATCCACCTTTCGGTCGAGATTCACTATCTTTGACCTAATGACCTCCGTTTCTGCATGAACATTCTCCATGTATTTCCTCAAGCCTTCCAGCTGGCTGAAAATGAGGTTAAAGTGAGATCGGGCTTTAGATATAATTTTCCCTCCAATCCATGAAATCATTTCCTCCTCTTCATGCCTAAACACATCGAGAGAATTCTCAGAAGAGTCTCTGATGTTATTTCCAAATGGAGTAGTCATTTCTTTGACACAGTGAGGATGTGCAGCAATCCACAATACATTTTTCCTCCATAACCATCTTCTTATTGCCAAAATCAGCTCCATATTAATGATGTGAGATGTCCCTTCATTTTTAATGCTCTTTTGTAGTGCACTCCCTGCAACCAAATTAATTTCCATTACTTCTTGCTCTGAGATGAATTCTGGCACGTTTGACTTGAGGAAATCTTCCTCAAGCTCAAAGAACACAATTCCTTCACTGCATCTCTACCTTAAATCTCAGCTTACAAAATCCTAACTGTCCTTAATTCGGTCTTGATTCCTCTTAATTATCCATCATGATATTGACAAATCTAGCTTATCATTAGGACTCCTGCCGCATAACATATGTGCCAAGGAGTAAATTAGGTAATTAATCATCTTGTCAGATAGTTCACCCTTCTCCATATTCTTCCAGCCTTTTCCATTTATAAATGTTCATGGGATGTGACCAGGGAAAATTTTAAGAACCACCCTAAATTTATATGTATAATAAATGGGTGAATCCCCATGATACATAGGAAAAATGGGAGGCGATTTTATTAATAATATAATATGTATATATAATTTTTTTGGTGAAGCTCTCACCAAATTATATTATCTTGTAAAGTCATGGCGATAAAATCTTGTAAGATCTTGGCGAATGTTTTGTTAAAGTATGAAACCATATATGATAATAGGAAAACATATTCATTAAACTGTAATATACTAACATACATGTTTGGAAAAAAGAAACATAATTTTCTCTTCGTATAAACAATGTTGCAAGTTTCAATGGTTGTGTTTTTCAAGGTTCTTACTATACACTCTTTCATATCCTTCTATTAGTTTTGATAATATTCCACAAAAAAATTCTTGTAGGTTTAATCTTTTCTCTACCACTTTTGTCAAGCTATCAAATTTCTTTCTTATTCTATAGACTCCAACTGCAAGATAAAAGAAAAAAACACATCAAGTTTGTTTACCCCAACAAGCCAACAAGTAGCAAGCCCCAACTATATAATATAAGAAAGTAGTAGGTATCCCAAAGGTCTGAAGGGGATCTAATGGAAAGAAGTGACGGTTTCAAAATCCTTCCAATCAATATATAAATATATAAATGTAGATTTATTATTATTTTAATTGGAAATCTTCAATTAAATAATAAAATTTAATTGCGTCTCTCCCAATCTAAATTGCTTATTAGCATAATTCATAGGTCTTGCATTTTTTAACAACTTTGTAACATGTGGATTAATTTCCTTTTTGGTGCACAATCTCCGCCTTTTAGGACAATATGGTGCAGTGGCCCAACGCCTATAGATCATTACGACAACCTAAGAATAACAGAGAAGATGAAAGGTTGTGTAAACCAACATATTTTCCAAATAACTAATCCAACATCAGTATGTTAATTTTTTCATGAAGATATCATATTGAGAACATTTGAAAAATGGTGGGAAATCTAGGCAGTGACTATCTCTCTTCTGGGAGGGTGATGCTAAAAGAGTGATAAGATTTCACTGTTTTGAATTTTTTTTTGTTAAATAAGAAAAACTAATATTAATGGAGATATTGTTATTTTTTATTAAATTTTGTGAAGTGACTAAATGTAGCTTTAACCATTCACCTTAAGATGTTTTTTACAATATAATTTCCTAAGTCTATTTAATATCTTCATTATCATAAAAACCAACCTATATCCATGTTAACTCCACATCTACCACTCTTAGAGGACAAATCTATTACTTGTTAGACCTGGAATTAAGATGGATCTAAGTTGATAGAATTTCCCCTTTAAATAGCATATGCTCACATGAATACCATGGTATTACCATGGGTCAATACCATTGGTTATCATAAACCTGGAGCTTAAAAACTACTATTAGGAATTTATAAAAATTAATAAAATTAATAATTGATTTTTATTTTTATTTTTATTTTAACCAAGTGAAAATGTTTAAGTGACATTAAATTACAAGATCAATTTTTACTCTTGATCTACCAAGGCCCGAAAGGGGTCAAATATTTTTTCACTCTATGCTAGTTTGCATATCACGATATTTGATCCCTCTCAAGGCTTAGTAGATCTAGAGTAAAGATGGATCTATCCTAGTTTAGTTATCCCCTTTAAATAGGCTACATTCCACGTGAATACCATTTTTTTATTTATTTACCATATCTCTTTTATAAATATGGTATTTGGCCCATAGGATTCACTTAAATAGAAAGAAGGTTACGGGCTAAATATAAAAATAGGTTTTATCTATTTACCATACGTCTAGTTTATTTATATTTTTATTTATTTACCATACCTTTGGAGTAAGTATAAAAAGAGGTTTTATTTATTTACCATACCTCCACTTTATTTATATTTTTATTTATTTACACTCTTGAGTGTTTGTAAATATAAGGTGACTTATGGAGTAAATATAAAAAAAAAACCCATAGGATTCACTTAAATAGAAAGAAGGTTATGGACTAAATATAAAAAGAGGTTTTATCTATTTACCATACCTCTAGTTTATTTATATTTTTATTTATTTACCATACCTCCACTTTATTTATATTTTTATTTATTTACACCCTTGAGTGTTTGTGAATATAAGGTGACTTATGGAGTAAATATAAAAAAGTGTTTAATTTATTTACCATACCTCTAGTTTATTTATATTTTTATTAATATAACATACCTAATTTTATAAATATGGTATTTGGCCATAGGATTCACTTAAATAAAACTCTTTTTTGAGCCTTCTTAAATAAAAAGATGGTTATGGACTAAATATAAAAAGAGGTTTTATTTATTTACCATACCTCTAGTTTATTTATATTTTTATTTATTTACCATACCTTTGGAGTAAATATAAAAAGAGTTTTATTTATTTGCCATACCTCCACTTTATTTTTATTTTTATTTATTGGGACTAAATTCAACCTCCCGAACCACCTCCCAAACCAGAAAATGGGCAATTGCAAACAAATTTAACATTGCAAAGCAAAAAATCGGGTGATTGTAATTGAATATAACTTCCGCGAATCGCATCAAATGAGTCTTTTCATGGTCTATCTACTTTTTTTGGCTAAAATGAAAACAATAATTATTTTTTAAATAAAAGTTGGACTAAATATATGAAATGGGTGTTTTATAAAAATTTCGCCCTAAAATGAAAAACCCTTTAAATTTCTCCCTTAGCTAAAATTCGCCCATAAAATTTACCATGGATGTGACATTTGGAAGATGCATTCTCATCCTCCCTAAGTTCACCTTACTATAGGATGACAACCTGATTAGCCTGTTCATCTACCAACATATTATTTTACCTTTTAATATGATAAAATTCTATGTTTTCAAACATTTCCAACAATAAATATATTGTTTGCATATATGGTTTGGGTAAGGGTCCTTGTTTTGAGACCATTTAATACAATTTTGTACGGTAATAAGGGAATATCCAACGACTGATAATCAAGTTATTCCTTCAATTACCTCCAACCTTAGCCCATCAGCTAACATTTAAAGTAGATTCTGACCACTAATCTCTCCCTTGATTCCAACAAGCTTTGTCATGTCCCCTGCCTCTCTCTTCAGCAATATTTCATATTGGTATTCTGTTACCAACAGGCCGTATGAATTATTAAATGATGGAAGACCTCTCTCTTGTAGAATAGAATTTTTTCTGTAGAATTTATTGATTTTCACCTAGAATATTTTCACACTTTTCCTTTGTCTTCAACATCGGAGTTTTCTTCAGAATTAAATGGAAAAAGGTCAATAAAATGGTGGCGGTGATATTTATTACCGAAAACCAGAAATGGTCTTTCGTGCTGGGGGGAATTCATATGTCACTTCCACGTTGCAAAAGTTGTTTTGGAAAAACAACTTCTTGTGTGCCTCTCCCCCCTTCGTTAAATGTCGAGCAAGCAAGGGGGGAGCAATACAACAAGAGTCGTCGATCACCAAAGCATCAATCGTCGCCAATGGAAAATGCATGATAGTTAGTGTGTTGTGATTTGACATTTTATTTGTTAAAATAAAATAAAAATAATATATTGCGACATTTGTGCACAAACTATTACAATGTGTAATAAAAATATATATATTTTTAATTTTAATCAAAATTTTGAAAATTTCAATGTACCAAGAAAATGTTACAACACCCCAAATTCTGGTGTAGTGTTGGGTGGCATAAACACCTCTTTGGATTCCCACTTTCAAGCTTTGACAAGCAAGATGAAATGGATTTATTCCCCTTCAATTGTTACAACATCTGTTGTTACAGGATCTACTGTAATGGTCATTGTTTCAATATTTTCAATAGTAGAAATTGTTATAGCATCAAGTTTTACTTCAATTTTAGCATTTTCAACAGTAATGGGTGTTACACCATCAACTGTTACAGCATTTTCAACATATTTAACATTGACATGTTGTTATGACATTTGTTGTTATAACATCTATTGTTACAACATCCATTGTTATAACATATGTTGTTACAAAATCATTTTTTCAATCCACTATTAAATATGTTTGTGCTTCTCAATTTGTTTTCTTGATCCCCTAAGTGTTGTAGTGTTTGGTGGCAGAAACACCTCTTTGGCTTCCCACTTTCAAGCTCTGGCAAGCAAGATGAAATTGCTTGTTGTTATAACATCCGTTGTTACAACACCTGCTTCTCAATCCCTTGTTATCTATGTTTGTGCTTCTCAATTTGTCTTCTTCCTCCCCCAAGTGTTGGTGTAGTGTTGGGTAACAAAAACACCTCTTTGGCTGACCACTTTCAAGATTTGACAAGAAAGATGAAAATTTATTAAGATGAAGTATTTTGTGTCTATGATTAGTGAATGAATGAATGAATGAATATTATATGTTAATGAATAATTTCTATATGTTTCTTTATGTACACAAAATTGCTTCATATTATGTAAACATATTTTCTATGATAAAATTTATCGAGATGAAATATTTTGTGGATCTATAAAGTAAAGGATGAATGAATGTTTGCTATTTGTTTTTTTATGTATCTTAATGTCTTCCTTTCAACTATTTCCTATATAGTATATAGTTTGGGTACCATGGAATTGAGAGTGATGTGATGAGGGGGAGGGGCCATGAGAGATTCCACCTTCCTGTGGTTGGCCCTATTCAATAAAGACTAAATTATGATTTTGATAACCTTGGAGAAAAAAACCTTCGATCCAATAGAGAAACAACAAAGTCAATGTTTAGAAAAAGATGGTTCAGATTTTCCACAATATAGTTTGAATCTTGTCGATATTTCAAATCCCAAAGGGGATTCATCTTCAGAACAATGAATCCATATTCAATGTTGACTTCACTTCTTCTTTGTTTAGTGGAGGGAGGTTTTATCCAAGATTAACCTACACCAATAATTTATTCTTGAATTCGAGAGGAGATCATTCAGGTATTCATGCACTCAAGTAATTTTAATTATTATTTATTCATCTAATTAAATTCAATATCTGGTCAAATTTAATCTAAGTTTTCCTCATTGGTGTCATGAGTATGTGTAGGACAACTAGTATCAATTTGGATGTTGAAGTGGAACAACTATCAAAAGAAAATATCTCAAAATGGTAACATTACATTTAGCATTCAAGGTAAGTTACTTTCAAGTTAATGCATTTTTTATTCGACATTATGCACTACACTACTTACCGTATTTATAGTCATATGAGGGTTAGATCTTTGAACTGACTTGACATTTCTTATGTATTTTAAATGGATTTTTTGTACAACCTGGTAATTCCAACTTACAAAGTTCTTCAGATTGGCAAGAACATACTTCCACTGATGGAAGAAGGTATGAGAAACAATAATTCAAAGGTGTATTATTTGTTTTAATTGTCACTATCTAGTTAGAAGATGGAATGTGGTTGATATCATGAGTAGCAAGATGAGGGATAAATGTAGTTGTGATCTTGTGTTGTTTCCCATTGCTTACATGTTCAATTTCTATTTAGTTTATACCTTCAACAAAAATACTACAAGCATTAAAATCATTTCCAATTTTATATTATGCAACAAAGAAATTTTGTATCTAATACATTGGAAGCCTTGTGAACTTGCTTGCTCTAGGAAGAAATTTAATTTGTACATTCCAGTACTATTAATTCTAGGTTTTACAATCCCTGAATTGAAATGGCATTATTGAGTGAATTACAATCTTTTGATCTTGTGTAGATATTAGTTTTACAAGAATATAAGGGAGTCAAGTTGGGAGAAGCATCTAGAATTGATGGAACCAATCGAGGTGAGATAATACTAGATTTAGTCATTATATGCTTGGGTTAGTTATCTTAATAGATGATAACTAAGGTAAAAATATGTTGAATTTATGAGATCTAGCACATTTATTTATTGTGATTTATTGTTCACAAAAACAAACCTGTCCTAGTTTCACCAACCTTGGTTGGAGTTATAATGAGCCTCTTATACCCCTCACCCATTTCGACGCCTTTGAATTTCTACATCCATAGGACAGGAATCGTTCATGGCTTAGACCCACTTTTTCACTGTACTAGATCTCATTGGACAACTTTAGTTACCTTCACTTGAAGAAATAGAGGAAATAAGGTTACTTTAGACCAAACATAGATAGAATTCTTGTTATCTAGAATAAGTAATATCTTTCTAAATGGTAAAGCAATAATCAATGAGTTATCTTGGTGGGCCTATGGTAATTACTTGCACCATTGTTGATCTGAAATTGATCGAAGGTGAGGCTTAGAGAGCCTCACCTCTCAGCTGGATCTTCCAAAAACTTGAATCAAAAAGAAAAGAAAAAAAAATGAATCACACACAATACACAAGATAAGATAAAAGACTCTAACATTCACTTTTATTATCATGAGGCTTAATAGCCTTTTTAAAGAGATTAAAAATACATATCTAGAACTTACCTCCTTTGCTGTGAATTTCTAAACAGGAAAAAGCTAAATACATTATTTAGATATTTCCTTTCTTGATATAAGTTTCCTAGGACTAGATGTTTCCTTCCTCATTAGATCAAGCCCTAAGCAGCGACTTGCTATGATACCAATTGATCTACAATTCATTAGAGGTGAAGCTCTCTAAGTCTCACCTCTCAGTTGGATCTTACAAACTCTACTCATAATTAATGAATCAAACACAATCAAGCAAATAAGATAAAAGACTCTAACATTCACTTGTATTATCACGAGACTTGATAGCCTTTTTAAAGAGATAAAAAATACATATTTAGAATTTTCCTCCTTTACTGTGAGTTTCCAAATAGGAAAAATCTAAATATATTATTTAAATATTTCCTTGCTTTATATAAGTTTCCTAGGACTAGATGTTTCCTTCCTCATTATATTTTACCATTATGAGCCAAGCAGTCTGTCTTCCCAACTGTCCTAAGCTCCCTTAGTTCATAGGTTCCCTTGTGGCTTATCATGAAAATCCAATTACACCACCTGTCACATCTGCATTAAGACTTAGACCTGCGTTCTCCCTATAACACTTAATCAAGGATGGTGGCAAGGAAAAAGGGAAAAATCCCATGTCATCATCAATCAACTATTACTTTGTTTGCATTGAATCATTTGTAGAAGTAGATGAAAAAAGTACACATATTTTATTTAACAAATCTATCCATCAGGCGTAATGCCTATTTATGCATGTACATATTATTTCCAGTTTGAAGAAGTATATAGCTTCGTTTACATTGATTCTATCAAAAACCATTCCCTTTGGAGGTGATATCTCAGATGTAAATTTTATCCATGTGGCAGATATAACATGTTTGGATGAGAATAAAAGGGAGGTTTATGACTTGAATGGAGAACTTCTAATACATACTGATGGCACTAGATTTATATCTAAGGATTTGAATTCATAATGCCCAAAAAATGTAATTTAAGGAAAACTTTAAGCAATCAGATTCTAGAGACCTACCCCTTGGCTCAAGCTAAAGAGGGCTAGCACCATAGGGAACCTTATTAAACCATTAACATTGGCACTGAGTACTGGCATTGATTCATAGGTCTGCAGGACCTCTAAGACAGACCATGGTCGAAATAGCCAGCTCGGGGAAATTATGGCTGGGTTGAGACTTGCTATTAAAAAAGTCGTAAAGATTCCCATATGATGCATTTCTTAAGGAAGGCTCAAGATTCCTTAGTTGAGAAATGGAAGATATTGAAGGAAATATTGATGCGGTGCAGGAGGGAAAGCCTTAAACTTATAACGAAAATTCAGAAAAACCTTGCACCACTCCAAACCCTAGTAGTGGAGACTCTTCATTGGCGTGCCTTAGTTTTTCCTTTAACACAATTGGATGAGGAAGTGACAACATGGCACGGAGGTACAAACCCAGAAGATTACCCCAGAGGCTTGTGTGGCATAGTTATGGGATCGATCAAGATGATGTTAGCTTGGATGAGCTGGCTTACATGCCAGCCCGAAAGTTATGATATTAGTCAGAAGTGGACCCTCTTGACAGGTCAACAACGGACTCATGGGGTGAGTGGAGGCCATTTCATTTGGTAGGGCCTGATATATTGTTAGGCCCCTATACTACTACTGTAACCCCTTATTGTTAATAGTACAACCCCCTTATTATATTGATGTACCCATGTAGTACCCATATTGTTACTATTGTGCCCCATAGAAGCCCACTATTGTTATTATTGTGCCCTTACATTATTATTGTTATGTCGGCTCTGATTATATTATGACCCCTTAGACTCCTATATATAGAAAGGAGGTCTTTTCGTTTGTATCATCTAAGAATTGTTCATTTATGTAATGTAAAGGAGGTTTCCCCCTCGAAGAGGCTAAATTCTAAGGCGTTGATCTATCTTTTCTATCTTTTCTTGAGCTTGTTTCATAACATTTGGTATCAGAGCTTTGGATTCTAGGGTTTCGCTGTTCCAAACAGGTCATCGTGGCATTTTCACTATAACTTTTTTTCTGCGATGTTTCAGAAGCTAAGAAAAAACCCATTTGAGAAGAAATCGCGCTAAATCTCATGTCTGAATTTCAGAGCTTTTCGCGCTATATTCGCGGAGATATGATCTGAGGAAGTTGGTCTCTTTGCAGACTCCTGAATTACATTCCAAACAAGTGACCTGAGGAAAATCGTCATAACTTTCTCTCTGAGCATCAGATTGAAATTTTGTAAGAAGGTACAGAAAGAGGACAGACTGTAGTTTCTTGTATATATTTTTCAAAGGAAAAGATCGAAACAGTGACACGTGGTGCTTCATACAATTTCGCTCTTCTAAAAAGGTATATAATCAGGTCATCTTGGAGATTGTGCATAACTCTTTCTTGGAGAATCTAAATTCAATCAGACTGGTGGCATTGGAAAGAGGATGCAAAGGGTTACCGCAGGTAGCAATTTCAAAACTTAAAGATCCGAAAGTACAGAGTTACAGTCGTTTCAAGATCGAGTTCCTAAAATCAAGAAAAAGCAAGATGAAGAAGTTTGATGGCAAGGATCCGGTAAATTGGATACTTCAGATGGAGTAATATTTTGATATACATGGTGTACCATTGTTACAAAAGTTATGTATTGCATCTTCATATTTAGAACCGGATCAATTTTATGGTATAAAGGGTTGTGTTCTCGTAAACAACTTGTTACGTGGTCAATTCTCACGGAGGAAATGATAGCACATTATGAGGATACAAAGAGCAACACCTTCTTTAGAGCAACACCACAACAATTGGAAAGAGTAAATGGGCTTTGTGACATAGTGGAAAGTAAAATTATGGTAACAAGGAAGTCTACCCCTCACAACTATAAATATGGAAGTGTTGTTTCTCCTAGCCTTCCACAACCAACAAGGGTTACACCACAACCAATTGGAAGAAAAAAAGGGAAAAAGGGCTTTGTTACAATTGTATAGAAAATGCACTAAAGGTCATAAGTGTGCTGAGAAGAAATTATTTTTACTAGAGTATGAAAGGAGGAAGAAAAAGGATCAAGAACATCAAAAGAAGAGGATATATGCCAGGACCCAACCCAAAGAAATAAGAAATGAATCAGACCATATCTTGTAAACTATTGGCAAGAATTACCACTCCTCAAACTCTCAATATAGAAGGACATATCAAGAAGAAAAAGGTGCAAGAAATGAAAGATCACATCGAGAAAGAAGAAATGAATCCAACCATATCTTGTAATTCATTGGTTGGAATTACCACTCCTCAACCTATCAAGATAGAAGGACATATCAAGAAGAAAAATGTTCAAGAAGTGAAAGATCACATCGAGCGTCAAGAAATGGATCCGACCATATCTTGTAAAGGATTGGAACAAATTACCACTCCTCAAACTCTAGAAATAGAAGGACATATCAAGAAGAAAAAGGTTCGCGCAGTGAAAGATCACATCAAGCATCAACAACAAGTTTTCCAACTTTTAAAGGATAACGCCACTTCGGTGTCAAATCAAACGAAACAACAGGTAGATCAACATCGTAGTGAAAATTGTTTTGATGTAGGTGATTGGGTATTTTTACTGCTACATCTCAAGAAAGCTATTTATGAGAAGAAAATGTTGACAATACTATATGCACTTAAAAAATGACGACCTTACCGAATGGTAAGACTCTTCAAGGATGAGGATGTGGAAGCCTTGTTTTGTGCTATTGCTATTATCCAGCCAGATTGGATAAATGAAGCAAGGGATGAATGGAAGAAGGATGAAGAAGTATGGCCACTTATTCAAAAGTTGCAAAAGATCCCAATTCAAACAATATTTCCAGAAATTGAAGAGGAAGGAAAAGTCATATTGGAACTTGGAGCAGTCACAGAAATAAGAACCCGACAGCTATGAAATCGATCAATCTCAAAGTATCTCATCAAGTGGAAGAACTTACCCACTGAAGATTCCACATGGGAGGACAATAATTTTATACAGAAGCATCAAGAACTACTCAACGCTTTTTGAAGGAGAGGGGCATGTTAGGCTCCTATACTACTACTGTAACCCCTTATTGTTAATAGTACAACCCCCTTATTATATTGATGTACCCATGTAGTGCCCATATTGTTACTATTGTGCCCCATAGAAGCCACTATTGTTATTATTGTGGCCCTTACATTGTTTATTGTAGTCGGCTCTGATGTATATTATGGACCCCCTTAGACTCCTACATAATAGGAAAGGAGGTCTTTTAATTTGTATCATCGAAGAATTTTCCATTTTTGTAATTGTAGAAAGGAGTTTTCCCCCTCGAAGAGGCTGAATTCTAAGTCGTTGATCTATCTTTTCTATCTTTTCTTGAGCTGGTTTCATAACTATTATATATTACTATTATATTATATTATATATATATACTATATATAATTATATTATATATAATGTTATGTATGTATGTATGTATGTATGTATGTATGTATGTATGTATGTATGTATGTATGTATGTATGTATGTATGTATGTATGTATGTATGTATGTATGTATGAGCATGTAGAGTAACAATGCTAGTTGTGAGGCCCTTATGACGAGTTGGGAAGCCAAGTAGATTTCGGAGGAAAAAAAATACATAAATATGTTTTACCCCATTCATCTAATAGTATGAGGGGTTGGGTGATGCTACACATCCGTTGTTACAACATCTGCTTCTTAATTCACTTTTACAAATGTCTTGGCTTCTTAATTTTTTTTCTTGATCCCCCAAGTGTTGGTGTAGTGTTGGGCAGCATAAACACATATTTGGTTGCCCACTTTCAAGCTTTGACAAACAAAATGAAATGGATTTCTACCCCCTCAATTGTTACAACATTTGTTGTTACAACATCCAATGTAATGGTCATTGTTTCAGTAGTTTCAATAGTAGAAGTTGTTATAGCATCACCTTTTACAACAATTTCAATATTTCCAATAGTAATGGGTGTTACAACATCAACTGCTACAACATTTTCAATATATTTAACATTGACATGTTGTTATGCATATGGTCTTACAACATTTGTCGCTACAAATTCCTATGTTACAACATCTGCTTCTAAATCCTCTGTTACCTATGTTTGTGCTTCTCAATTTGTTTTCTAGATCCCCAAGTGTTGGTGTAGTGTTGGGTGGCAAAAACACCTCTTTGGCTGCCTAACTTCAATCTTTGACAAGAAAGATGGAATGGCTTGTTGTTACTACATCCCTTGTTACAAAATTTGTTATGGCATATGTTGTTACAACATCTGCTTCAATCCAATGTTACCTTTGTTTGTGATTCTAAATTCGTTTTCTTGATCCCGTAAGTGTTGGTGTAGTGTTGGGTGGCAAAAACACCTCTTTAGATGCCCACTTTCAAGCTTTGATGAGAAAGATGGAATGGCTTTCTACTCCCTCAATTGTTACATCTGTTGTTACATCCATTTTTACAGAATCTGTTGTTACAACATTTGTTGTAATGGTCACTATTTCAATAGGTCCAATAGTAGCAGTTGTTATAGCATCAACATTTACAAAAGTTTCATCATTTTCAATAGTAATGGGCGTTACAACACTTTCAGCAGATTTAGCATTGACATGTTGTTATGGCATCCGTTGTTACAACATCTACTGTTACAACATCCATTGTTACAACATTTCTTCTCAATCCATTGTTACCTATGTTTGTGCTTCTTAATTTGTTTTCTTGATCCCCCAAGTGTTGGTGTAGTGTTTGGTGGCAGAAACATCTCTTTGGCTACCCACTTTCAATATTTGACAAGCAATATGAAATAGCTTGTTGTCACAACATCCGTTGTTACAACATCTTAGTTGTAACTTATTTGAAATTTTATTATCGTATGTGCACTTTGATATGATTATTGTTTTAGTTCATATGTTGTGATATTAGATATATAACAAAGAAATTAATTATTGCATGAAATAAATAATAACTTTTCATTCTAAATATTTTTTTTTGAAGAACAAGGAACTTCCAGAAGATCTGAATGATCATCATCACATAGATCTAGATCAAGTTTGATCTGATGTTGAGATGGCAGATGATGTTCATGACGACACAGATACAGATGACAACAAAGATGATGTTGATATAGAAGATGATGATGATGATGATGGTGATCATGAGGCAGTTGTTGGTAGTATCTAGTGGCATTCATGATCATATAGACTACATGGATAATTTTTTGATATATTGTTATGATGCCAATTTTCATGGTTACTATAATATGTATCAGTTTCACGGCCTCCTCTACCATATTATTGAGTTGTATCTTTTTGACATGTATCATTTCGACTTATATCATTTGGACATGATGGATCATATTGACTTGTATCATTTTGTCTTACATAATTCATCATTTTTATTTATATCATTTGTACATGATGTATCATTTTGACTTATGTCGACAATTGGACATGCATCATTTTCACATGTGTTTTTTTAAAGGAATGAGTATATTTATATTAATCAAACTAGAATCTGGCCAATTCCATTACATTAAAAAGCATAAAAAAACTCCCGAGTCCTCCAAAATTTCTTTGACCAATATCTATGGGTATGCAGTAATGTTTTTTCCATATTTACTACATCATTCTTCTTGTAATTTCTCCAAAATACCCCATTAATACTTACATACCTACATAACATAATATACCTAGCTATTACTATGAAATTGACTACCCAAATCCCTCCACATTGTTCTGGCCAAGTTCCTCCATAGCAACCTTGTCTGCCTCCTCTTACACCAAAATTTCAAATTTATCCATGATCAATTGGATTCTTTGTAGATTTGTTATTGTATTTGGGTCCTTGCAATGAATCAATTTGATACATTTTTGAATTGTAATGAGAGTCTCCAAAGACATATATGATTATGATTTTTTTAGTGTTGACTCGTCAATTTTTATATGTTGAAAGTGGTTGATGATTTGGATGCATATTTATTACATACAATGGTTTTGATTTACTGCTCATGATGGCTGTTGTCAAATTCACTTAAATTATAGGTATTTGAGTCAGTTGTTTTAGTTATAGATGAAGATCATGTTACAATAATTATCTTGTTATTTTTTATATATATTGGATGTTGTAGATTCTATTTTGATGGATATTTAATAAGTATAATGATGTTTTTAATTTGTATGGATGTTTAAGAGACATGATATTTAACTAATTAAATTGAAATAAAACATATTAATTTAACTATATGCAAAATTATAATCCTTTTTTGGAGACTAACAAAGAAGCAACAATGGATGCAAAATTGGAAGCAAAGCAGGAAGCAAAACTAGAAGCCAAATTAGAAACCAAATTGGATGTATATCTTGGTGCTAAACCTGGCTCAATCTGGTGTTAAACCTATCATTATTTACTATGATTGGAAGCGAAGAAAGAAGTAACAATGGAAGCCAAATTGGAAGCCACACTAGAAGCCAAAGTAGAAGCAAAATTGGAGGCCACACTAGAAGAAAAACTGGAAGCTAGACTAGAACAAAAGCTAGAAGAAAAATTGGAAGCCACACTAAAAGCAATATGGGAATAAAAATTGGAAGCCACATTGGAAGCAAAATTTTAAGCAAAACACGAAGCCAAATTGGACGTTAAATTGGAAGCCAATCTAGGAGCCAAATTGGAAGCAAGTCTTGGTGTTATTTCTAGTGATGAAATGGCACTATTCCAGGCACTATTTATGATGTTATTCATGGTAATATTTATGGTGTTATTTCTGGTGCAACGTACGACGCAACTCCAGGAAAATTGTGGGCATTATTTCAGTTGCTATTTCAAGCGTTATTTATGGCACTATTATTCTGATGTTATTTCCAATGCTATTTCTGATGTTGTTTCTGGAGAAATTTATGGTGGGAAATCTAATGCTAATACGAACATACTTGGTCAAGCCTAGTTTTTCACCAGAAATGGTGTCCAATTTGTGAACTGAAAACACAAAAAACTGACGCAAGTTTAGGCGCTATTTCCTTGTTCTGTTGTAGTGAATTTTGATTATTATTTTTAGTAGAGAGATTTACTTTTTCAACAGATTAATACAATCAGTTTTTTTTACAATAGATTATCTTAGAATGTATTTTGAACTTTTCATGCCCATAAATAGAGATTAATAGGGTACATTTATGAAAAAACCCCATAAAACTAACAGTGTAGGATAATCTCAAGATAAGAAAGGGCATGGTTAACCAACTTCCTTGACTTCTACAATGAGCTCTCTTGCTAAATAGAATCGTAAAGTCTCTAGCTAGAGCACAGGGTTGCAAAAGCTTCATCCTACACAACAGTGGAAGATCTTTCTTCTAAGGATCTAGTCAATGAGTACTTCTACCCTAAGGAGTTGAATTTTCTAGACTCTCCTAAAGCACCGTTTGAGGAATAAGACAAGCCCCAGGTAGATATGGGCCATGAATTCAAGGAGGAACAAACCACCTTCAAATTCCTTATCATCGAGTTAGATGAGGAGACATAGATGAAAAATAATCCCCACTCATTTGTGCCCAAATTCCATGGTATATACAAGAAATACCCTGATACCTTCCATTTCATATTTGATGTACTCTCTCAATGCTATGACAATGTTTCAAATGCTCAAAAGTTAAATTTATTCCCTCCCCCACTCAAGAACACAACATTATGCTAGTTTATGACCCTTGGTAAAGGTAACATCTATACATGGGACTAGATGAAGTAAAAATTCCTAGAGAGATACCAAGACTATTGTAAGGATAAGGAAAGAAGGGAAGAGGTATTTAGAAGGACCTGAAATGGAGAAGAGAGCCATGAAAACTATGTCAAAAGGTTCAACTACAATATTCATGGAGAAACACAAGAGAACCTCAATCCTAAGACTCTATGTGTCTTATTACTAAGATAGATTTTAGATGATTGCATCAAACTCCTCAATCTAATGGGATGTGGATATGTCTCTAAATAACCTTATAATTTCATCATTAAATTATGTCAAAGATATTTTTAGAGGAACTTTGAAGGTTGGTAAAGGATGTAGAGACATAATAACAAGAATTGGAAAGGATGCTCGCAATGGGGTGACAAGAGTAGATAATGGAAACATGCTCGAATATTTCAAAACCGATATACTTAGTTTCTTGAGATCCCAACTTGACACACTATATATGAAGAACAGGAGGGAAGAAACAAAATTAACCTAGGCCATATTTTTCCCAAGATGAAAAATAAAACACCCACTAAAGGAGTGTCCCTTAGATTAGATTGAGGTCTATTCCATATGAAACAAGGTAGATGCAAAAATAACTACCCATCTCTTCCTAGGTTGAAGCTTGTTTATAAAGAAGTAGAAGAACCATAAAAAATCTGTTTTGTGGCTCAAAAAAACTACAACAATAGAAACCCTAAGGTATGGTTCAAGACAAGATTCAATGTTACAATTATTATTGGACTAACCCTTCTATGTAATATTCTTCACATCCATGGTGTCTTCCATCCCAACCATGGATGGCTCCTCCTCCCCAAAACAAGCTTTAGCAACAGGGGCAAAGAAACCTTGCTTATAGAGGTCCCCTATAGGTTGTTATACAACCACCTATGTGGCTTCCCCCCCTCTTCCCCCACAGATGTAGGCATGTACATCAACCCCTCCTCATCCAAAATTACCTACAAAAACTATTCCTAACCCTAATTATGGGAGGGAAACCCAACCAACATAGGCTACTAGAATTTCCACCTACTTTACCTATTTTATCCTTTCCCTAGACTACCAAGATATTGAGATAGGGACGAATCTAACCCAAAACCATCCTCATGTTCATATTAAATATTTGAGTTACAATTTCCATAATGAAGAACCAAAAAAATACTCCACCTCCTAGACCTTTGAGTTATCATGCACGCCATGAATCCCAAAACCCACCTTATACATAAAGACTAAAACAATAAACTTGTTACTTAACCCATTTTTGACTTCTTAGGGGAACTCAAGAACATCTGTGTTAAAATATTATTGTTCCAATCCATAAAGGATGTTCCTATCTATTGAAAAGTGGTATGGGAACTATGTTTAAGAATTCCCAGTCGAAGAATGAAAGATCCTGAAATTTTGCATGTTATAGGAAAGTTATTACACTTAGCGATGGCAAGTTCTCGTAGCCAAATATTATAACCTTGGAAGACTAGTTGTTAATGTACATATAAATAATATGATCACTCTTAATAAATTAATCAATCTCAGCGTTGTTGAAATTTTATAGAAACTGCAACTACTCAAGATTTCAAACTGAAAAACAAGAGATGCAATTCTACTCTACTGATCTACAGAATGGAAATCACAATTTAGAACAACATGCATAGACATGCAATAAGAAAAAACACAAATACATAGTGATTGATAGGGGAACCCAACTGGGAGAAGACCCTCAAGCCTATTTTCATTAATCAATTGAATAGAGAAAGTATTAGAATTTCTAGCTCCAGCTCTGTGCTCAACCTGCAAAAGAATAATTTTCTCTCTCTGCTCAATGAGAAATTTTGGCCAATACTTAGCCAATTATTTCTCACCAAGCCTGTTATTTCCTTGTGAAAATCCTAAGGAAATTAGCCCCTAAAATATTGGAATTTCCTCCAAATTGATTGCGCAATTCCCAAGGATTGATCTCCTAACTCATGCAACACCTATACACTCAAAACTAGTCTATATTTTATGTTACACTTCCTTTTCATCTCCACTTCAGCTGTGGAACTTGGATTCCTTGCATGAACTAGATATTTTGGGCTGATTTATCAGTTAAATGACATATCTCTAAGTTAGGTTGTTGTCCCACTGCACAACTGACCTTCAACTGACTCTATCAATAGTTAGAGGTCAGTTAAGTGAATACAATAACTAAACTAGATTACTAAAATTTATCAATCACACGTGAATAAATGAACTCCAAGCCCTCTAACTTGAATTTACTAAGCTAACTGAGTGATAAGATCCATGTCACACTATTTAACTGCCTCCAAGTTGTCTCACTGACATGGACATTTGATTTGCTCAATTTGACTAAGGCTAAAGTTAAATTCTTACTACATTTTTTCAACACTCCCTCTAAGCAAGAAAGGATTTTTCACCACCCCTATCATGAACCTATGGAATTCAAATTTACCTCTTGAAAATTCCTTTGTCAAAATGTCAACATCTTGTTGCTCAGTTGGAATTTACTGTAGAAACATAATTCTCCTCTGCACACTTTACTGCAAATGATGATACTGGCTATCAATGTGCTTGGACCTGTCATGAAATACTGGATTCTTATAGAGCTTAATGCAACTCTAATTATCACAATATATCACTTTCGATTCCATCTCCCAACCGAAAAGTCCCACATGTATTTTCCTCATCCATATGGCCTCACATGATGCTTGACTTGCAACCATGTATTCAACCTCTACTGAACTGAGTGCCACAAACCTATGCTTCCTATTGTACTAGGAAATAGCTACAGACCCAACGCTGAAGATAACACTTGAATTAATTTTTCATGTATGATGGATTCCCTACCTAATCTACATCAGTGAAGCTATGAAGCTTCACCCCCTTTGTCCTAATATACTGTAATCCATACTCACTAGTGCCTCTAAGGTACCACAACACATGATTTGATGCCTTCCAATATAGCTTGGTAGGCCTCACCATAACTTGAATTAGCTAGTTTACTGCATAGCACATGTCGGTCTTGTGTTCACAAGATACATCAAAGATCCCATAGGCTATAAATGGTAGCATCAAACTCTCCACTGGAATTCTCCTTCCTCCAATTTACAGCTAGAGGTGTGTCCATGGCTTAAAATTCTCCATGTGAAATCTCTGAAGTATTTCAGAGGCATACTTCCCCTGAGACACAAACAATTCAACATCACGTTGCCATACTTCTAGCCCAAGGAAGTAATGCATCAAGCCCATGTCTTCCATCTCAAATTCCCTTGCAAGGTCCTCTTTGCAAGAGCGAATCAACTGCTCATCCCCTGTCAATATTAAATCATCAATATACAAAACAAGAATAAGAAACTTACCATATACCACAATGTGATATAGGTTCACATCTACTTCACTTTTGGTGAAGCCCAATACACTGATATAACTATCAATCTTAGTGTACCATGCTCAGGGTGTCTATTTGAGACCATACAATGTTCTCTTGATTCTGCACACATGCGACTCTCGATCATATGTCCCAAATCCTTTTGGGTACTCTATGAAAATTTCCTCCTCAACAACACCAATAAGAAAGGAATTCTTCACATCCACCTAGTGGATTTTCCACCCCATATTCATAGCCAATGCAAGAATGGATATGATTGAGGAAAATCTTGCCATTGGTGCAAAAGTTTCCTCATATTCCACTCCTTCTATATGAGAGAACCCTTTGGCAGCAAATCTAGCCTTGTACTTCTTGATGCTCCTATTAACTGCATGCATCACTTTGTAGATCCATATCGAACCAACCATTGATTTCCCTTATGATCTTGCCACCACCTCCCATACACTATTCTTCATGATGGATTCGTATTCTTCCACCATGGCATCAACCCAAACAGATTGAGAAAATGCTTCCTCAAATGAGGAAGGATCTGTCTCAATGAGCTCTAACATGAGAACCATGTACCCAATGCACCTATCATGTGACTTCCTCTACCTACATTGTGATTTTGGGGCTCTGACATTCTCCCTTGCATATTGAAACAATCTATCAACTTCTCTGGTTATCTTTCTCCCCTCTCTGGAGGATTTTAGTTGAGTGGGTGCCCCCACTCTACCTCATGTTTGCTCCACTACATGTGGCTACTCCAAAACCTCTTGAAGCTTATCCTTAGGCTCCTCCTTTGGAGCTAAAATCTCTTGCTCTAGTGGGATACTTGTCTCTCACTCTAGAGAGCGTTTCATAGATTTTTCCTCATCGAACTTGAAATATATCTTTACAATTGTCATCCTTAGTGAAGGAAAATACACCCGGTAATTGTGTGGAGTTTCAAAGTATCCTACAAAAACTCCCAACTCTAATTTAGGCTCAAATTTCTTCCTCAAATCCTTGATGACATGATAATAAACTGAAGCTCCAAAAATTATGAAATGAGACACATCAAACTTTCTCCTAGAGAAAGATTCCTTCATTGTGATCATGCCAAGTATTATATGAGGACTTTGTTTCTACAAGTATACTTTTGTGTTGCATGCTTCTACCCATAGATGCAATGGAATCCCCTACTCATGCAACATGGCCCTTGTTTCTCCCACTATGCTTCTATTCTTCCTTTTAGCTACCAACATTCTGTTGTGGGTTATGGGATGCTATAATCTCTCTTCGAATACCTTCTTTCGCACATAAATCCTTGAAGTCATGAAAAAAAAATTCACCTCCATTGTCGCTCCTAAGAGCCTTCACCTTCTTCCTAGCCTCCTTCTCAACCAATGCCTTGAATTCAACAAATTTTGATAAAACTTCATCCTTCTTCTGCATGAAGAAGATCCAACATTTTCTAGAGAAATCATCAATAAAAATAACATAGTACTTATGTTTTGTTGTGGAGAATATAGAAAAGGGTCCACAAACATCAAAGTGGATTCACTCCATGATTTCATCTACTCTTCTATCTTGACAATTGAAAATAGATTTGACATATTTCCCCAATGTGCAGCCTTTGTAGACATCCTGCTAGTTAAGGGAGCCTTTAGGGAGACCATTGGTAATTTTATACATGATTTTTAAGGAACCATGGTGTAGATGACTCAATCTACTATGCCAGTGTTCTCCAACATCTAAACTCTACACTTTTTTAGTCTTACTGCTCAATGCAGTGCAATCTCCCACCTCAAGTTTGTATAGGTTCTTCACATGAACTCCGATCTGTGTCACTTTCCCGATAGCTATGTATCTCAGAAAGGATTTCCCTTTACTGAAAATAACATCATAGCCACGATCCTCCAATACTACAACAAGGATCAGGTTCTTCTTCATCCCAGGTACAAACATAACATCTTTAAGATGAAGAGGATAGGCTTTCTCCCTCTCAAAGGTGACATTACAAATTCCTGTAGCATTGTACCTCTCATCATCCCCCATTTCGATATGCATATGGAGATCCTTATCCTCCAGGCTAGTGAAAAAATCATTGCACCCTATCATATGGAACGAGGCACCAGAATCAAGACACCACACTCTCCCTGTAATAGTGTTGGCCATGCTTTCTATCAAGGTTAAGTCTAATTCGAATTATGAAGTGAGTGCTTCACCTCATGCTCCTCCTGAAGGCTTCTTGTTAGACTTCTTGTGCAAACATTTTGTTGCATAGTGCCCATATTCATGGTAGTGGAAGCATTATATCTTTCTTAAGTCTTTCTTCTTTCCATTATTTTAGCTAGATTCAGGTTTTATTTGGGTCTTCTTTCCTTTTCCCTTCTTCCCCTTTCCAACCAAGGAAAAATTCTCTTCCTCCTCAGCTTTGGATGATGTTCCATCTCTAGTATTTCTCCTGAACTCTTCTTGAACCAAATCGAACCACAACCTTTCCCAATTCAGTGATTTTTCCTTTCCATTCATAGAGTCCTCGTAGTTGTTCTAGGATTTGGGAAGGCCTAGAAGAGTTAGGCTCACTAGGTCATCTTCTGAAAATTCACCCCAACCCCTCCAAGCTCATCATGAACTTGAGTAAATTTGGGGAGATACTGTGGAATGGTATCATTCCTCTGCATTCTTAAGTTTTGAAGTTTATCTTTTAAGGAAAATTTTCTATGGTCACCTCTATTTTTGAATAGCTCAGTCAATGTCTTCCACATAGAAAATGATATCTATTTTCCTTGGAGATTTGAGACCACATGGTCTCTCACAGCTTCTAGAAGAATTATCCTATCCTTTTCAACATCCTTATTCCATTGGGATAATTGTTGTGCATTAGACTGTTGGGGTTTCATAATGTTGGTTTTAACATATTATAACACACCATTGTCACCAAGCATTGTTTCCATTTGATCCTCCCATGATATGAAATTCAAGCTACCCTCTAGGGCATACTCCAATCTCAGTCCATTGAAATACATTCTCCTTATATTGAAGAAAAATTGTTGCACTGAAGCTGCCAAATTGAAATTCCTGAGAGAAAAGTTTGAAATATTGGTTCTCATGTGATTTCATGGCTCTGATAGCATGTAGAAATTTGATAAAAATTGCAACTGCTCAAGATTTCAAACTAAAAAAAAGAAGAGACAATTTTACTCTACTGATCTATGGAATGGAAATCACAATTTAGAACAACGTGCATAAACATGAAATAAGCGAAACCATAAATACACAGTGATTTCTAGGGGAAAAACCCATCAATACTTTTTTCATTAATCATTTCAATAGAGAAACTATTACAATTGCTAGTTTCATCTTTGAGCTCAACTTGCAAAAGCATAACTATTATCTCTGTTCAATGAGAAATTCTAGGCAACAACCAATTATTTTCTCACCAATTCTCCTATTTCCTTGCCTCAAATTCTAAGGAAATTAGCCCCTAAAAGATAGGAATTTCCTCCAAATTGATTGTTCAATTCCCAAGTATTGATCTATTGAAACTTGTACACTCAAAACTAGTCTACAACTAATGTTACATTGCCTTGTCATCTCCACTTTAGTTGTGGAACTCTAATTCCTTGCATACACTAGATATTTTGGGTTGATTGATCAGTTAACTAAATGATATATGAGTTAGAATGTTGTCCCACTGCACAATAGACCTTCAACTGACTCTATCAATAGTTAGAGGCTAGTTAACTAAATACAACAGAAAATAACTTAGCTGGATTACTAAAATTTAGCAATCACACATGCATAACTGAACTCCAAGCTCTCTAAATTGAATTCACTGAGCTAATTGAGTGATAGGATCCATATCACACTAGTTAACTTCTTCCAAGTTGTCCTGCTGATGTGGAAATTTAATTTTCTCAATTTGACTAAGCTAAAGTCAAATTGATCCTTTCTTGCTACATTTTTTCGACAAGTGTTTCCATTTCATCACTTAAGAAACTATAGAATCCATAGAACTCTCTGGTCTTAAGAAAATCCCTACTATACTCTAACTTGTTGATAAATCCACCATCAAACCAAAGGGAATATTGGACGATGTAGTGATATCCATAGATTCGTGGGCATATCTTGCTAACTTCATGATCCTACAACCCAAATCCTCTCTAGGTGGGTATCCTTTAATCCTAGGAAGGTCATGGCTAGCCACTTCATATGCTTATATTGGTTTTTAGTCTGGTAGCATGACCAACTACCATGTAGCCACTACAAAACAATTAAATTGATATCCTCCTGCCAAACCTAACATGGATTTTGAAACACCACTCTAGGCCAATGTAGAGGATAATTATGAACGATAATCTCACAACGTCCTCCCTATAGACCAATATCTAACCACACGAGTGAAAACCAAGGATGATGAAATCAATGATTTCATAGCTTCTTCCTCTCTCTCAACCAACTCATATGTTCTTGACCATGTTATCCATCCCGAAGCGAGTCTACATATTCTTTCCACATAGTTAACAGGGGGTTTGTAGGGCATCCGTAACCCCACTTTATGGGGTCCGGGACAGCGCCCCAAAAAATTTTGGTTTTGGGCCCACATGATTTTCGCACATGTTTTTTGGACGCGATGGTTTTCAGTCCATGGTATTGGATGCTTTGGCATGTATAAATATGTATTGTAACATTGAAAGGAAAATAATGAAAAATCAAGCTGGTAGTCCTAGTTTTGGGATCCGAGGGAAAATATCTGTGTATATGTGCTTTATGTGTTATATTCTTGCATTGTTTATTCTTTGTGTTTTAGAATTCCTATGCAGGTAATTTATGTATAGGGTTAAAACCTACATTTGGTATCAGAGTTGTTTTGGCTTCAAGGGGATGCCTTTGTTGCTGAGGGATTTCGCTTGAGCCTGTGGTAGACCATGTTCAGTGGGAGATCTGCGAGATCGATTCTAGTGGTGAAAGAAGATGGTGAGCAGTGGAAAGATAGAGATCAAGAAATTTAATGGTCAGAGTTTTGAGTTCTGGAAAATCAAGATGGAGGATCTATTGGTGGATAAAGACCAGTGGATCGCGGTAGATCCGGGTGCTAAACCAACGAGAGTGTCCGATGAAGAATGGAAGAATTTGGATCGGAAGGCAAAGAGCACAATATGATTGTGTGTCTTAGA
The DNA here is from genome assembly GCA_000404065.3 of Pinus taeda. Lineage (NCBI taxonomy): Eukaryota > Viridiplantae > Streptophyta > Pinopsida > Pinales > Pinaceae > Pinus > Pinus taeda. The sequence goes on from APFE030529625.1 coordinate 175,266, forward strand.
TTCAGTATTGTTGAATGTATCATGGGAAGCTATTGTGAAGGCTTTGTGGGACAAGTTAGGGACTTTGTACCAATCTAAGTCTCTGGTGAATAAATTGTTCCTGCAGAAAAAG
>APFE030529625.1:185174-210582 GCA_000404065.3 Pinus taeda
TTAAAGGGTTATAAGCTTTGGAACCCAGTCACACGGAAGGTTGTGTATAGCCGAGATGTGGTGTTCAAAGAGGTGAAAGATGTTATTAAACATGAATTCCAACGGAAGGAACCTGAGAAGATAGAGTTTGAGCTAAATGAGGAAGAATCAGACTCTACAGCAGAGGAGGAATCAGAAGATGAAGAGACACAAACTCCGACTGTGAGAAGATTAGTTTGAGAAAGAAGGCAGCCTGAAAGGTATAGTCCATTTTCTTTATGTTCAAATTTTTCTTTATCTATTACTGACGATGATCCCAGAACTGTGAAGGAAGCGGTAGATTCAGAGGATGGAAAACTCTGGAAAGAGGCCATGGTTGATGAAATGGCATCTTTGCACAAAAATGAGGCTTGGGATCTGGTGGAATTTCCAGCTGGGAGGAAACCCATTGGCAGCAAATGGGTGTTCAAAAAGAAGACAAATGTAGAAGGAAAAGTGGAGAAATACAAAGCTCGGTTGGTAGCAAAAGGTTATTCCTAGGTGTCGGGAATTGATTTTGGTGATATTTTTTCTCCTGATGCCAAGGTAACTTCTATTAGATTACTTTTATCTGTTGTTGCTGCTTTTGATTTCGAGGTAGAACAGATGGATGTGAAGACAACATTTCTTCACAGGGATCTGGAAGAGGAAATATACATGAAGTAACTTGAAGGCTTTGCAACGAAGGGTAAGAAAGAACTGGTGTGCAAGTTAAAAAAGTCTTTGTATGGGTTAAAGCAGTCACCAAGGATGTGGTATCGGACTTGGCTTCACCAGAAGCAAAGCAGATCACTGTGTGTATTTTAAATTAATTGGTGACTGGTTTATTTATCTGGTCTTGTATGTGGATGATATGTTGTTAGTTGGAAATGACAAAAAAATTATCCAGGATTTGAATACCCAATTGTACTCCAAATTCGACATGAAAGATCTTGGTGTTGTAAACTATATTTTGGGCATGGAAATTAAAAGAGATCAGGCAAAGAGGAAGCTCTGGTTAAACCAGAGGAAGTATGTTGAGACAATACTACAGAGGTTTAATATGCAGGATAGTAAACCGGTGAAGGCTTTTATTCCTGTAGGTGTGAGGTTATCTGCTGAACAATGTCCCAAGACACAAGAAGAGGAAGAGGACATGTCCCGTGTTCCATATGCAAGTGCAGCCGGTAGCTTGATGTATGCAATGGTCTATACTAGACCAAACATTGCACATGCAATGGGAGTATTAAGCAGGTTTATGTCAAAACCAGGGAAAGGAGCATTGGACAACAGTGAAGCGGGTTTTCAGGTATTTGCATGGCACTAGTGATTATGGTTTGTGCTACCAAGGAAGACCAGGATTGGAAAGAGTGTTAGATATTCATGGCTTTGTTGATGCAGACTTGGCTGGAGGTCTGGATTAGAGAATATCTACAAGTGGGTATGTGTTTAACCTATTTGGAGGTGCAGTTAGTTGGATGAGTAAGAAACAATCTGTAGTGGCACTATCAACTACATGGGAAAAATACATGGCAGCCACTCATGCAAGCAAGGAATCATTTTGGTTGCAGAGCTTGTGTTCAAGTATGGGGTTAGTACAGGAAGCTATAAGGATAGACTGTGACAGCCAAAGTGCAATTTTCTTGGCAAAGAACCCTGCATATCATTCAAAGACAAAGCACATTGATGTTAAGTATCACTTTGTGAGGGATATGATAGAAGACAAAAAGGTGTTGCTGGTAAAGGTCGACACTTTAAAGAATATTGCAGATCCATTGACAAAATTTGTGAGCTCTGAGAAGTTCTCTCGGTGTAGAGAGACAATGGGCATTTTAGGGCTGGGAAAATGACTAAGCTCTCTTGGGACCCCCTGTGGAAAGAAAACAACAAGTGGGAGAATGTTGGGTTGTGTTATATTCTTTCCACATAGTTAACAGGGGGTTTGAAGGGCACCTGTAACCCCACATTATGGGGTCCGGGGCAGCGCCCCAGAAAATGTTGGTTTTGGACCCTATGTTAGGTTGGGCAGACCCACCTATGGTTTTGTGCATGATTTTCACACTTTTTTTTGGACGCGATGGTTTTCGGTCCATGGTATTGGATGCTTCGGCATGTATAAATATGTATTGTGAAAGGAAAATAACGAAAAATCAAGCTAGTAGTCCTAGTTTTGGGATCCAAGGGAAAATCTTTGTGTATATGTGCTTTATGTGTTATGCTCTCGCATTATTTATTTTCTGTGTTTTAGAATTTGTATGCAAGTAATTTCTCTACAGGGTTAAAACCTAATAATCTCACAAAGTCGGAGGCGAACGGGAGGAGCGATGGCATTCCGATGAAGAGCGACTGCTAGGGTTTCGCGGTTAACCTGCGACGACAGGGCTCCTGCAAGGCGCACTCAGATCTGACAGGTGCTGCCAAAGTTTCAGGTAACAGGCGGATCAGGAGGCCCCAATGGTACCCCCGCAGGGGAATGGGGCAGAACTTCCGCCCCTTAAAGGAAGCTAGCAAGGACCAGAAGGTAACAACAGCACAGGCTCAGCGAATCAAGACAAGTCCACAGGGGAAACGCAGAACACGGTGGAGCCTCAAGCTTCAACTGAAAATCCAAAGGTTAGTTCTTCCACTTGTAAACCGGTTGCTACTCATAGGCCAGAAGTTGAGCTGCCCAGTGATAGAATAAATGGAAGAATACAATTTATGAAAGACCATGCTTTAATAGGTAAATTTATGGGCTTCTGGCCAAATGAAAAAGCTTTAAGAGGTTGGATAAACCACAAATGGAAGCCAAAGGGTGAAATAACCCTCTTCCTAGGGCCGAAAGGATTCTTTACTGCCATTTTTAACTGCCTGGAAGACAGAAACAGAGTCTTCGATGGGGGACCATATTTTTTCAATTCTGCTGGGCTCTATCTCAGAGAATGGGTTGCCCGATTCAATTCGGATAAGGAAGACCTTAGCTACGCACCAGTTTGGATCCGACTCTACTCACTGCCATGGGAATATTGGGGTGAAGAGTCTTTAAAATCCATTGGCTCAGTGATAGGAGATTTTGTTGCAGAAGAAACCAAAACTGTGAGATACACTACATATGCTTCCTATGCCCGAATCTGTGTTTACATGGATCTAAAGCAACCTTTGCCAGATACAGTAAGACTCTTCCATGAGGATCATGATTGGATCCAAGTGATTGACTACGAACAAGTTCCTTTTCGTTGCAGAAAATGTCATGTCATTGGTCATCTCTTCAGAGATTGTCCCCTGAACAAGAAGGAGGAAACTCAAACCAACCCAGAATCTCAACAACAGGATGGCTTTACTAAGGTGACAAACCGAAGACGCGGCAGAAGGAAACCAAATGCTCCTCCAAAATCTTCGCCAGTAGAGAGCTCCATCCCCTCTACCAGCAACAGCTTTGAGGCGCTAGCAAAAACGACAACTCATGATGAACCCAGCAAGGAAAAGACAACACCAAATGCACTCCAACAGGGGAAACCAATCTCGACCCAGCAAAGCGAAAGGACCCAACAGGTTTCAGAACCTTGGAGCAACCCAGCTATGGACATTGACAATCCCCTTCAGAGCAAGAATAAAGGGAAGGAGGCAGAAGGTATTTCGCAAAAAATACAGTTCATGGAGGATGACAGTGAAACATTCGATCTTGGGGAATTCGGCCTCCAAGGGATGGAACAGGCCTGCGATCTGGGAAACTTTGACAAAATTCCTGAAACCCAAGTTGACAACTTGGTGGAAATACTAAACAAGGCCCAAAAGAAATATGCCCTAAGAGTACAAACAGGTAGTAAATGGGATGGCAAATTTGCATTCAAAGACAGCAAAAAAAGAGGAAGGAAAACAACATTGGAACGAACAATCAAGCTTGGAGAAGTCTTAGTTGAGTCTGGCAGATATGCTAAACTCACCAAGTATTTCAACACCAACCTAAAACCCTCTCAATGAAGATGATATCTTGCAACATAAGAGGGCTCAATAGCCCTAGGAAAGGAAAACTCTTAAAAAATCTGATCATGGAAGAAAAACCATCAATTCTATTTCTTCAGGAAACTAAATGTTCATTGAATTTTTTGGAAAAAACAGCTGCTAAAGCATGGCCTGGAGGTCAGGTGACAATAGTAGATGCGCAAGGGGCCTCAGGTGGACTTGCAATTTTATGGGATGCAAGAAGGATTCAGTTAAATAATATTCATGCTAATAAAAATTTCATTCAGGCTATTTTTCATCTTCTGGGTACTAACATATATGGACATCTAACGAATGTCTATTTTCCTCAAGAAACGCAGCAGAAGGCGGCAATCCTGAAAACAATAGAGCAGCTCAACAAAGATAGGAGGCATCCGCTATGGGTGACGGGAGGATACTTTAACATGATAGCCTCATCAGAGGAAAAGATCGGAGGCCGTTGCAGAACAAATAAGGATGGTACACTTCTAAAGGATTTCATTCAAAGTAATTGGCTTATAGATCTTCCTACAGCAAATGGCCTCTACACATGGACGAATAAGAGGGTTATTCCCATGCAAATTGCCTCACGTCTGGATAGGTTCCTGATTTCTGATAATGCAGTCCATGTCAGAGGAGAATTCACAGCTCATATCATTCCTTTTTCAGGTTCGGACCATTGGCCCATAGAAATGCTCTGGAACAAGCCTGGCAACAACATCAAAAAACCTTTCAGATTTGAAGCTTTCTGGTTATTGCATCCAGAATTCAAGGAATTCATAACCTCTACTTGGCAAAACTGCAACCCAATTGAGCATTCCAAAATGGCAAGATTCCAAAAAAAATTGAAGTTGCTCAAAGGAGAAATTAAGCGATGGAACAAAAATACCTTTGGCAACATTTTCAAGGAAAAGGAACAGATTCTCCAAGATCTCAAAATTATTCAACAAAGATTAATCCTAGAAGGGCGGACAGAGGAGCTAGCGCTAAAGGAACAAGAAATGGAAGGAAAACTTCTGGAAAGAGAGCAACAAGAGGAGGTGCTATGGAGACAAAAATCCCGCATCTAATGGCTAAAGGAGGGGGAGAAGAACACCAAGTTCTTCCACAGAACCACAGTGCAACGAAGAATGCACAATCAAATTTCTCAAGTTACCAATGCCCAAGGAGAAAATCTGGAGACCCAGGACGAAATAGAAAAGGAATTCCTACACTACTTCAAAGAAATGAGTAAAGAGCCTAATATCAACAGAGGGGAAGCCATAGAAAACATTACAAGGCACATTCCACGGCTGGTTTCTGAGGAGCAACACTCCCTGCTTCTCAAACCAATTAGTCTCCAGGAGGTAGAATTGGCAGCAAAATCCTTAAAGGCCGGCAAAGCGCCTGGTCCTGATGGTTTCTCATCAAATTTCTTCCATCACTTCTGGGATTTAATCAAATGGGAAGTATGGCAGGTCGTGGAAGAGTCACGAAGCTTACGATGGATGTATCCAGGCCTCAATGCAACTTTTATTGCCTTAATTCCTAAATCGGAGGACTCCAACTCACCAGATAAATTCAGGCCTATTGCCTTATGCAACATCATTTACAAAATAGTCTCCAAGGTAGTGGCACTAAGATTAAAACAACTTCTCCCAGGAATCATCTCCCCTGAGCAATCTGGATACGTCGAAGGCAGGCAAATCACCGACGGTATCATTCTCACGCATGAAATCATTCATTCTCTAAAGCACTCAAAAAAACCAGGTATGCTTCTAAAAATTGATCTCTCTAAAGCTTTTGATAGCATAAGCTGGGATTATATGGAAAAAAATTTAAGAGCGTTTGGTTTTGCCAATGCATGGATTAGATGGATCATGAATATGGTTTCCTCATCCTTTTTTTCAATCTTGATCAACGGTATTCCTTCCTCAACTTTCCGCCCCTCCAGAGGATTGAGACAGGGAGATCCTCTGTCTCCTTTCTTGTTTATTATAATGGCGGAAGGTCTGGAAAGAAGCCTGAATGTTGCAATTCAATCCCATAATCTAAAAGGCATTAATCTCCACGATGCTCCTACCGTCTCCCACCAGCAATTTGTTGATGACAACATGATTTTTGGCCATTCTTTCGTCCAAGAAGCCCGATCCCTTAACTCTCTGCTTAACATTTTCTCGGCAGCCTCTGGAGCGTGTATTAACAGAGTCAAATCCCAAATATTCTTCTTCAACACTCACCCGACTACCCAGCGATCCATAGCTCGAATCCTAGGTTTCTCCATTGCTTCTTTGCCTTCCAAATACCTCGGTGCCCCTCTCTTAGAGTCTGCTCAGAAGCATTCTTCCTGGACTTCCCTTCTGGAAAGATTGGAATCAAGACTCTTGCTTTGGACCCACCGCTCTCTAAATATGGCCAGTCGACTTGTGCTTATTAAGGCTGTATTACAATCCATGCCTTTGTATTTATTCTCAATATTGGCCGCGCCAAAATGGGTTTTAAAAGCCATCAAGAAGCTGCAACGGAACTTCCTGTGGGGCAGTTCGGGACTCAACAGGAAATGGGCACTAGTCAAGTGGGAAAAAGCATGCCTCCCAAAGAAAGCAGGGGGAATTGGTCTCAGAGATCCCGAACACAGCAATGTGACAATGGGAGCAAAAATATGGTGGAAATGGTTAGCCTACCCAGAAACACTATGGGCCAAATTCTGGACTGCAAAATATGCCAGCAATCTACCTCTGGAGGAACGTATAAGAATGACAGAACTTAGCAAAGGCTCAACTATCTGGAATTCAGCGATAATGCACAAAGATCTTATCCAAAAACATAGTTTCTGGGAAGTGAAGAATGGTGACACTGCGCGCTTTTGGACGAACTCCTGGCAGCAATTGCCATGCCTTGCCAATGTACTTCAAGGAATTCCAGCACACCAAATTCAATTACAGGAAAAGGTAAATCATTTTTGGCAGGACAATTAGGTTTTTGATCACCGTACTTGGAGAAATGCACAAGAAATTATGCCAGATAGCCTGGAGGTGGTTCAACGATCCCTTACAGAAGAGCTCAATAAGAGAAAGATTCTCAAAGAGACAGAGCAGGATAAATTGAGGTGGGGCTACGAAGAGAAAGGCACTTATACAACCAAAGAAGCGTATCTCATTATCCTCAAAGATCAGCTGACCAAGGACAAATTATGGGAGAAAATATGGAGTCCTCCGATCTGGCCAAAGATCTCTACATTCCTTTGGCTCCTATCCCACAATCGGATTCTCACCTGGGATAACCTCAGAAAAAGAAAATTTGAAGGACCATCAATATGTCTCAATTGCAAAATGGAGGAGGAATCTGCTATGCACCTTATGCAACTCTGTCCTTTCAGCAGGAAAATATGGGAGAAAATCACATTTCGTTGCCAAAAGGAAGGCCGCGAGATAGGAGCCTTAACCAATACTTTACGCAACTGGCCTCGGAAACCTTATCAAAGCAACATTTTGAATGCGCTCTGGCAAATAATCCTAGGAATTGTAATGTGGAACATATGGAAAGAGCGAAATCGCAGAATCTTCAAAAATCAATCAATGGATGAGCAGCAGGTATGGCAGATAATAAACAAAAATGTACAGGAAACACTATCCATCAAATGTTGGTCTCAGGAGGATTTCCCAACCAACGACAAGGAGCAAGCAATATGGAACAATTGGCAAATACACCTACATGTGTCCAATGTTTCCCCAAGCAACTCCAATAATCAGAAGGATATTTCTTCAACTTGGTCCCCTCCACCCATCAATACGTTCATTCTCAACTTTGATGGGGCCTCTAAAGGTAACCCTGGCTCCACAGGATATGGTGGAGCAGTAAGAAATCATCAAGGACAAGTGCTTAAAGTCTTCTTTGGTTCCATTGGTTGGAACACCAACAATATGGCTGAACTTGAAGGACTCTGGAAAGGCCTCAACATTGCCCAAAAGGAAGGACTCACTCCTCTAATTGTGGAAGGGGATTCCCAAATTTTAATCAACATGGCGACTAAGATACAACAAGGAACAGAGGCCCAGAAAGTTAGTAGGAGCTGGAGAATGGTATCCAGGCTGGAGCTTCTTCAATCGTGGCTACGAGACAACAGAGCTATAACCTTCAACCACATAAGGCGCGAAGGGAATAAACTAGCAGACTTTCTGGCAAACATAGGTGTAGACAAGGGGAAGGATCATCTCGAAGGATCACTTCAGGATAATGTCTCGGAGACAGAATGGTCCACCTTTCAGGAGATACTAAGGAATGATAATCAAAGGAAAGCTCAAGATCACCCGGATGCGGGTGTTAATGGTTGTAATTAAGATGAGAAGAAGTCCACGTGCCGAGGACATGGTGCCACGCTGCAGACAGGTGGTTGCCATGAGCTCTGGGCTGGTTTCTGCCCCAAAGGAATTAACGCGCATTAATGGCGCTTCAATGCAGGGGTCTTCCCAAGGTTCTGGTACCAGATATCTTGTCATGGTGGAAACATTCCTCTGGTTATGTTTGCAGTTCGGTTTTCATTCTGGAGAACTCGTAGTTCAGGTGAGCGTGGAAGAGGGAAGCTCTGAGGGCAGAATACCCACCCTCGAGTCTCTCCCCTGCTACATTCACGCAGTGTGTGCTCACTCGACTAAGGTGCATTTGTCGGTGGTAGTCGGGTCGTAGAGCCACCGAGGTAATATTTTCTGTGACATTCTTTCTGTTCGACGAAGGCACCAGGCTGTTAAGTTTCACACTGGGAACAGTATGGCTCCGCGCGCTGGGTATCGCAGGCCTCGCAGGGGAGGTAATTCTGGGCAGAGCGGCACCAGAGACAGCAGCCAATCAAACCCGCGGCGTATCACTCCTCTGGCCTGTGCTTCGCCACCCTCTGGTGATTCGGCGTCCTCTGAGTCTGATTTGAGCAATGAAGTGCAGACTGCGACCCTCTATTACCGCCGCAAGAGGGACAAACCTGTGGTTAAAGCCATGATAACAGTAATTTTTGCTGAGGAGGATGAGGCGGAGGGAAGTTGGAAGGCTGAAAAGGAAGGAAAGATGCCTCCCTCCTCAGACAATACTTCCAAGATAAAAGACAGCTCCTACAGCCCAGAACTACAGAGCCAGATGAACGAGGAAAGCACCTATGGTTACTCAGCAGAGCAAGCGGAAGCCTTACAAGAAATCACCAGCCTCAAAGGGAAAGAACCCGTGGTTATTCCAGAAGGTCCTCCAGAGGTTCACAAGGAAGCTCAAATCGACAGGCCTTCCTCTCCTCAGAGCAAGCCAAAGACTGAGGAGTCTGAAGACTCTTTTGATTACACTTTGTACCTCAAATTACCACCGGGTATAGAGCGTCTTGAAGAAATTCCGGTTGGCATGGAAGTTACCTGGGAACGGGACCCGGTTCGTGCAGCAGAAGACCGCAAGAAACGAGAGCTGGAACGAGAAGCTGAGGCGTGCAAGAAGCAGGGCAACTAATGGCAGGGGCGTCAAGGGTAAGCCTGATATCAGGCGAAAGTTGTATTTTCTTTTTGCTAGTTTTGGTCTGGTGGCGCGAAGCAATTATGAAAATGCTGGTCACAAAAACTGTTTCTTGTAATGGGTCTCGGGGTCTGGGTTAATTTCCAGTTTCTTTGCATGATTAATGTCGGTCTATGTCTATCTTAGTCAGTCTATGTCACAGCACAAAGCATCTATGCTGGTATTTTTTGGAATCTCCAGCTTGTATATGCAGACAATCCAGGTTGATGAAGCAAGCTTTGCCAGAGAGTTGAACACTCGCTCTCAGAGGTTCTTACCTCTTGTACATACTTTTTTGGTTTCTTTAATATAATTAGCGTAGCCTTTACCCAGCAAAAAAAAAATAATCTCACAAATTCCTCTCTATAGACCAATATCTAACCACACGATTGAAAACCAAGGATGATGAAATCAATGATTTCATAGATTCTTCCTCTCTCTCAACCAACTCATATGTTCTTGATCATGTTATCCATCCCGTAGCGAGTCTACAAATTAAGAAGACCAAGGATCCACTACAAAAAATATATAAATCATCTCTAGGAAGACCTTAAACATCCAGAGGGTGACTGAGAAAGAATATAAAAAACAAAGAGTGATTGGTTAAAGTGTTGCAAAAGCATGAAATGTTTCTTTCTCCTAGGATTGCTATTACATGATGAGGATCCATATTGATTTTTGTACATACCATATATAAATTAAATAATATATAGACCCATCCATTGGCCCTAGTGGTAGATGAATCCAACACTTAGGCAAACAGTGAAGCAACAACTACAAAAATTGCTTAAATTCGACTTTACTTATTTAATTTTTGACATCCAGTGGGTATCCCTCTCGTCATTGTATGAAAGTAGAATGGAAAATGATGATTTGTGTGTATTATTGAGAACTCAACAAAGCAACACAAAAATACCATTTTCCACTTCCATTCACTGACCATGTATTGGACATGTTAGCAAGGAATAATACTCTTCTTTCCTCAACGGATTTAGTGGGTACAACTACATCTAGACCATGCCTGAAGATAAAAAAATAAAAAAAATAAAAAAAATAAAAATAAAAATTAAATAAAAATAAAATATAAAATTAAATATAAATAAATAAATAAAAAATAAAATAAAAATAAAAAAAAAAAAAAAAAAAAAACAATGTTTACCTATCCATGTGGAACATTTTCCTATCGTGTCTTTCCATTTGGGTTATGTAATGTTCTTGCTACCTTTCAAAGGACATTTTCTTATCATGTTCTACCATTTGTGTTATGTAATGCTCCTAGTACCTTTCAAAGAGATGTAATTGGTATATTTTCTGATTTGATTCATAAATGTGTGGAAATATATATGGATCAATTTACAACATATGGTGATGAATTTAATGAGGCATTAAAAAAATGGGAGAAGACATTAATAAGGTGTGAAGAATCTAATGTTTCCCTTAGTAATGTGAAATGTGAAATGATGTTAATTGATGCCATCATATTGGGGCATCACAATTTGGCTAAAGGCATCCAAATGGATATGAAAAAAATTGAGGTAATATTAAACTTGTTGATTCCATGTTCACAAAAACGAGGTATGAATTTTCTTAGGACATGCTAGTTATTATCATGAATTTATTGAAATTTAAAAAAAAATAGTCATCCATTGTTTACTTAACAGTAATTTTGTGTTTTTGCAGACAAAGAGATACCAACATGCATTCGAGGAACTAAAACCCAAAGTTTGTGAGGCTCCTTTGAGAGGACCCAATTGGTGCCTCTTATTTACAATATCTATAGATGCATCAAACATTGCCATTGGAGTTATTCTAGGGAAACTAGAAGGAAGTGATACATATGCAATCTACTACATCAACACAAATATTTCACCTACAAAAATAAATTATACAATTAAAAAATAAAATAAAATAAAATAAATTGCTATGATACATGTGATTAATAAGCTTCGACATTACATCATGAGATATCTAGTAGTATTCATGTTGCCATAAAATAATTAATGAACAAGCTTATTAGTGATGGAAGGGTAACTAGGTGGTTATTGTTATTACAGTACTATGATATAACCATCTTGAACTAACCTAGGAAAGATAATGTAGTAGATGATTTTATTTCAAGGCTCACATCAAATGAAAATGAGCTTCTTGTAGAAGACTATTTCCCTAATGAGCACCTATTTGTGGTTTCCACTCTCTACTTGATTCATAGATATCACTAGTTACTTAGCTATAGGTAGACTTCCACATCATTTATCTCGGAAGGAGTGGAAAAAGACCATTAGACAAAGTTAGAGGTTTTCATGGATCAATGACTATCTCTTCTACACGGGACCTAATCTAATCATTTAGAGATATGTGAGAGAATATGATATCTATGAGATCTTGAAGGCTTGCCATGATAATCCATGTGGGGCCCACTTTGTAGATAAGAGAACTAATTAAAAGATATTTTTCCAAGAGTACTATTCACCCACCATAGTCAATGAGACCAAGGAATATGTAAATAGGTGTGATAGTTTCCAGTGCATGGGAAGACTAGTGCAATCAAACAAGATGATATTGCATCCACAATTAGTATTGGAACCCCTTGATAAATGGGCCCTCAATTTTGCGAGATCAATCAATCTTTCTTCCTACCATAACTCCTACATCGTATTATTCACTCATTATGTTACAAAGTGGATGGCACTCAAGGCACTCCCAATCACAATTAAGTAAGCAACAACAGAATTCCTTCATGAGGAAATATTCACCATGTTTGGTCTACTTCAAGAAATAGTTAACGATGGAGGAACACAATTCACTTTGAGGCTTAATGAATATTTGATGCACATATATGACATCAAATACAGTATTACTACACCATATCACCCACGAGACAATAGGAAAATAAAATGGACTAACAAAATTATTGAGACTATAATGGCCAACACTGTCCAACTACACCTCAAGGATTGGTCTGATAGTCTCCTTGAAGCTAAATGGGCCTATAGGACAACATAGAGGCTGACTACCATCTACACCCCATATAAACTGGTGTGTGGGAAAAGAATATTGTTTCCAATATTGTTTCTAATTCTGAGATAGTTGAGCATATCAATTCTTAGTCACGAATGTCAAGTGTTATGTTTAGGGGTAGCCTTGTAAGTGACTTATTAGTGATGTTTTTCTGCCTAGATTGAGGTCAAGGATAAATGAAATATATTTGAAGGAATTTATGATTCAATTCCTCATCTTCAAAGAGGAAATTAATTGTTTAGTTATATAGTCATCTTAGATACCCTTCCAACAGTGTATGACACTTGATCGAACTCCAAAGGAACAAAGAGAAAGATAAGGTTAAAGGTGGAAGTTTAATTTGGCCATTTAAGTAGGTTTTTGAGGTTTATTATTCCAACCTGTTGTTAAATGACCCAATGATTAGTCTAATTGTGGAATAGTATTAATATTTGGTCCCATCTCTGTGGAAGTTTTCAAAGGTTTAGCGAATTGGTTTTCTTGGGAACCCAGGGACGAGATGGTAACTTTGCCTACAATTGACATAAACTGCATTGTCTGTTAATATTGCCCCCCTTAATTTAGCCAAGGGAAGATAAAAAAAAATGGATTAGGGACAAGATTATGAGGAAATCTTGTGACGTGGCAACTCTATGATGTGGCAATGACAATAGGTGGAAGTAATTGACTAGTTGACTGTGAGAATATGGCAAGAAGTGACTAGGATGACATGACATAGATGATGTGGATGAACAAATGATGTGGTACATTGTATGTGGGACACATGGAAGGTGGATTTAACCCTTTTAGGAGGCCAAGTAGTTTATTTTTGGGTGACATGTAGCACCACCCTAAGGATGCCGCATGGAAAGATGATGTCAGCTACACATGGCAGTGAGATGGCATGATTCAAAGGCACAATAGTAAATAACCCAATGATTTGGTTGACTAAAGTTTAAACTAAAGTAATTGGGGATTAGTCTTTAATCCTAGGCTTCACGACCTAAGCTAGTTGGTGAAGGAATAAATGATTGAATTCACCCAGAGAAATGTGACCACGATGACGAAAGTGATAAGCACCTTGAGGCTAGAGCTCTTGGTCACAACCCTCCGTCACATTGGATGAGGGGATCACAAACATTGTGTTGAAGCAATATATCTCTATGTGATGTCAAGGTAACACTAAAAAATGCACTATTGGTCGAGGAGATGATCAACAATATTGATTGACCAACAAGAGATTTGATTCACAATCTTGATTGAGTTGTCCTACAATTAGGTAGAAAGGAGGAAACACTATTGAAGGATTACTCGACCTACAATCTTGTTTGTGATATTGAATATGGGGAGTATTTATCCAATCTAAGATTCATGAGTGTTGATGCAGTCAAAAGAAAAAATCCCATGGGTAAAATCATGGAATTACACTTATGGTATTCAACGAACTAGAACTACAAAATAAAAAGTAGAACAACACAACAGGTTTGGTTGTTTTGAAAGTATATTGGAGACTGAGCAAAAGAATAGTACCTGAAATGAAAAGTATTGAGCCTCGGATCTTAGAAAAATAGCTAAAGAAGACTTCCTGGAATTTGGACATGGTTGTAAAATATCTTCATGTGCCGAAAGAGAAAATAAATAAATTGGGTGCATCTGGAAAGAAAGGAATCTTCGTGGGCTATAGTGAAAATACTAAGGGCTATAGAATATATGTGGCTGGTCAAAGGGAATTCGAGACTAGCCATGATGTCACCTTTGATGAAGATATGGCTCTTAGCAAAGTTGACAATCTTCCTACTCTAAGGGAATCTAAAGAATCTGACACCAAGAAGCCGCAGGAAAAGGAAGATGAGACAATGCCTGATGTGGAAGAACCTATGGATCCTATTGATACCCCTCTGCAAGAGCCTTCCTCTTCTAGGAAGAGGCCTTCATGGCTTAGGGGAACACTTGATGATGCTGAAGGACACATTGCACCTAGAGGGACTTTATGGGAAAGTAAGAAATTGGCCAGGTATCAGGGATACTTGACCATCATGAGCACGATCATCCAAAATGAGCCTTCATCATTTGCAGAAGTTGTCAAGCATCAAGTTTGGAAGGATGCTATGATAGAGGAATATGAGTCCATCATGAAAAACGATGTCTGGGATGTGGTCCCCAGACCCCAGGACAAAGTCGTTGTCACTTCGAAATGGCTTTACAAGATAAAGCATGGAGTTGATGGAAGTGCTAAAAAGTATAAGGCTCGTTTTGTCACTCGTGGCTTCTCTCATAAGGAAGGTATAGACTATGAAAAGATATTTGCACCTGTTGCCTGATACAACACCATCCGCTTGATCATAGCCCTTGCTGCTTCGCAAGGATGGAACCTACATCAAATGGATGTCAAGACTGCATTCTTGCATGGTTCGATTAAAGAGGAAGTTTATGTGGAACAACCTGAAGTATTTGAGATTCATGATCGGGAATCCCACATGTGCAGGTTGAAGAAATCCCTTTATGGGCTGAAGCAAGCACCCCGAGCATGGTATGAGAGGATCGATAGCTACTTAATGAAGCTTGGATTCACTAGGAGTGAAGCTGACCCTAAACTTTACTTTAAGTTTGAAGATGACAAACCTCTCATACTGGTATTGTACGTTGACAACCTCTTTCTGATAGGTGTAGACCCTCTCATTCTCAAATGTAAGAGGGAGTTGGCTTCTGAGTTCGAGATGAAGGACCTAGGACCGATGCATTATTTCTTAGGACTGGAAGTCTGGCAGAAACCAGGGGAGATTTTCCTATCTCAAGGAAAATATGTGGTGAAGATATTGGAGAGATTCAGTATGGTGGGCTACAAGCCCGTGACTACCCCGATGGAGCTTGACTTCAAGAAGTTAAGCAGTAGTGCTGTCGAACCTATTTTAAAAAATGCTACCAATTATCGTCAACTCATTGGAGCATTGATGTTCTTAGTGAACTCTCGTCCGGATATATTTTTTGCAGTCAACACGTTGAGTCAACATATGGTTGAGCCTCACCACACACATTGGATTGGTGCCAAGAATCTGTTGAGATATCTTCATGGCACAATCACTCATGGGCTGAGATACACTGCTGGAAATGTGAGACTACATCGATATACCGATGTTGATTGGGCAGGAAGTGTGGTGGACCAAAAGAGCACCTCTGAATGTCATTTCTCTTTGGGATCTGCCTCGATATCCTGGATGAGTAGGAAGCAGAAGTCGGTGGCTTTGAGCAACGCCGAGGTAGAGTACATTGTTGCTAGTATGGCCTCTTGTGAGGTGGTCTGGTTGCGGAAGCTCTTTAGTGAGATGTTTGGATTTACATTGGATACTATCATGATCCTATGTAGCAACCAGAGCGGGATTCGTTTATCAAAGAATCCTGTATTTCATGATCGTTCCAATCATATCGATATCAGGTACCACTATATCGAGATATAGTGTAGCGGGGAACAATAAGGCTCCAACATATCGGTACAGATGAGCAGGTCACCGACATCTTGACGAAGCTGCTGGGAAAGGTAAATTCTTGACTTTCCGTGAACAATTTGGTGTCGTTGAGAGACCCTCTTATGAGGGTCGTGTATGATGCATACATTGAGCTCTAGGAGATCCAGGGAGGTGTGGGGTACTTCTTGGAGCGACATGCGACCACAGGGCGACTCACCCTCCCCTGGTGGTGTGCTAAGTACAGGGTGAAAGGTTCAACCTTCCCCTATGACACCCCATGGCGACTGTGGGACAAGATGATTAGTTATCCTGTGGGACAAGATGATTAGTTCTCCTATGGTGACTATTGGACCAAATGATTTATTCTCCTGTGGACAGGATGATTAGTTCTCTTGTTGAGGCATCATACCCATGCAGTCTGGGACTCATGGGAAGTACCTCTCATCTAATAAATGAGTAGAGAAAAGGGGTTAGGGACCATTAGTAATACTATCAATGGACGCATCGTTGTATATACCATACTCCCTATGCTAGGATGACCTCCATTGATCTGGGATTAATGATACTGATCTGGGATCAGTGAGAGTGGTATGACACACTCTAAGACTGACTTTGGGTCAGTAGAGGATGGTATTATACATCCTCAATCATTTATTATTCTTCATATTTTAGCAGAGCATGGCAGAGCCAAGCAGTGCAAGGCAGTGCATTTGATGGTAGGGATAGGACCGATGGTCAGATGGATTAGCAGATGGAGTTCTCACTAGTTAAGAGGGAGTGTTAAAATTGGACACTAGGGCCAAACTCTAGGTGGGTCACATTATTTATGGAAACTGATATTTTTCGTAGATTCTTCTTGTTGAGAGGTGTAGGATTGATCTAAATATCATCCGATTCCGAAAAGTATTTATGTGAATTTATTTGTATTTACTTGAAAATTTGTCAAGGTCGACCAGCAGCTAAATGTGTGGCACACATGCCCAGCAAATCATATAAGTACAAGTGAGGTTGATTCATTATCAACTCATCTCATCTCAACTCATCTTCTCTCTCATCATCTTATTGGGCAAGCAAGAAGGATGAATTAGGGCAGTTTATCTCACATGTGCAAGAAGAAGTATGAATTAGGGCAGCGTTAACTGAATTAGGGCAGCACTAACTTTCCGGGCAGCATTGACATTTCTAGGGTTGCGTTGATCAAATGCTAAGTTGTTTTATGGAGCGTTGACCAAGGGAAGACATGCACTGACTTTTAGCGACTGCCTTGACCAACGTTGACCTGAAAGTTGACCAATGTTGACTGGTTAGGGCTGACCACAGATTGCTGAAGTTTTGGTTGTTGTTTTCACTGATTATTGTGGACTGTTTTGGGTTGCTGAATATAGTTTTTGAAGATTGAGTTCTTCAAGTTGACTAGAAGTCAATCTAGGGTTGTTTTGACCCAGTTTGACTTGGCCGATTTAGAGTTTGTTGTTGTTGTTATAAAATTACAGAATTTTGAATTGTACTATTTCTCTCTGCTGAACTATTGGAGATTAAAGAAGAATTGATCAAAGGATTTCCCCACATTGGGGTTTGTCCCTGGCTAGCCGCCACATTTGTGTCTTTTGTCTTGGCTTGTTTTCTATCGATCGTTTAATGTTCTATTTGCACTTTACTTTATGTTTATGTGATTGCTAAACAATGGCTAATAAAAACATTTGAAGTAAACTGCTCTAAGCATAGAACATACCATAATTTAACATGGAATTGGAGCTGAGGTGAAGACAAAGCCCAAGCAAGAGCAAGAGATAGAGAAATCATTGAAGTCTGTCGAAGTAATCTTAAAGAAGTCATGGGGTCCTCAGCACACTTCCCCGTTGAAGACAAACTCCATGAGAAGTCTGACTATCACGGATGGAAGATGTCTCTCGATCTGACATTAGAAGAACATGAAGTGTTGGACCATGTGAGAGGCAGAATTTTTGAGCCTCCATCAAATGCATCTGATGCTGCAAAGAACAAGTGGACCAGGGGAGAATTCAAAGCAAAAGATGATCATCCAGGACCCTATCGACAAGCGCCTAGTGGCTTATGTTTCCAAGCGTACCACCTCCAAGGAAATCTACGATAGACTGGTGAGTTTATTTAAAGTTAATGATGCAAATCAAGTTTTGTTCCTTAGAAATAAGCTGAAGGAAATTAAGAAGGGAAAAGATGAGAGTATGAAAGCATATTTCTTAAGGATCACCGAGATCAAGAATGATCTCCTATCTATTGGGGAAGTAGTTCCTGACAGGGAAATGACTATCACAACTTTCAGAGGGCTGCCACCTGAATGGTATATATTCAGGACTACTTTTCTCAACAATAATGTAATTCCTGGATTTGAGGAATTGATGGCAAGATGCATTCAAGAAGAAACAAGGATGGAAGAGCAAGAAATGCCCACACTTAAAGGCAATCCCTCTGCCTTTTCTTCTCATGTTAAAAGAAGAAACCATTCCGAGGCTAAATCCAAAGGAAAGGTTAGACCAAAAGGTGGAAGAAAAGAACGATGTTACAATTGAAACAAAATGGGCCACTATGCGAGGGAGTGTCCTGATAAAAGGAACTCACACCATGACGATGACCAAAATCACTCTCAAGGCAATCAAAGGAGTGGCAGGTCCAATGGCAGAGGTAAAAGGAATGGTGTAAATCAAGGAAGAGGTCAACCCTTCAAGAAGGCAAGAAACTCCAGGTATGAATCTAATGTTGTTAACAATAAGCAAGATGAATAATATCTACCGACATCCCTCTCTACTACTGCTCCCTTGGACTTGCTGGGAAATTGGCTTATTGATAGTGGTGCCTCAAGGCACTTAACTGGTTACAAAAAATCTCTCTCTAATATAATAGAGAAGGCGAACGACCTGGAAATTTTTCTTGAGGACAACTCAAAATATCCCATGAAAGGCATAGGGAATGTCACTCTTCAATTGAATCAGGGAAATACAATTCATTTACAAGAAGTCCTATATGTACCTGATCTCAAAAAGAACCTAGTGTCCATTTCGATAAAGGAAGACAAAGGCTACAAGGTGGCCTTCATCAATGGCAAGGTACATGTATGGAAAAAGAACTTTAAATATGCTTTCACTCTTGGGTTTCGAGTTGATTCATTATATCAGGTCAGAGGAAGTCCGCTAGGTGTCATGTCTTGTGACACATCTCTTCAGTCCGAACTATGGCATCGGAGGTTTGCTCACCCTCATTATAAATCTCTACTCGATGTAAGAAAAATGGAGACCAGGATGCCCGAGTTCAAATTAGAGCAAGAAGGTGTATGTTCAAGATGTGCCAAAGGAAAGCTCAAAAGGGGACCATTCCCCTCAAGCCATAGCAAGACCCCTGATATATTGCAATTGGTTCACTTAGACATATCTGGTATGATGCCTATGAACTCCTTGGGAGGATATTTATATTACCTCACTTTTACAGATGATTATTCTCATAAGACTTGGATATACTTCTTGAAAAAGAAGGATGAAGTGTTCTTTTGGTTTTGCCACTTCAAAGCCTTGATCAAGAATCAAACTGAAAAGAAGATCAAGATCTTAAGGATTGATAATGGAACTGAATATGAATCCAATGAGTTCCATGAATTTTGCAAAGAGGCTGGCATAAAGAGGGAGACTACAACACCATATACTCTTGAGAAAAATGGTGTGGTGGAAAGGAAGCATCGTACGATTGTGGAAGTTGTTCATGCTATGCTCCATGATTAAAGACTTCTGAAGTTTCTATGGGTCGAAGCTGTGAATACTGTCGTATATGTGCAAAACTGATGCCCTCATCAAGCATTGGGTTGTAATATTCCGAAAGAGATTGTCATTGGTAAGAAACTTGATGTATCTCATTTTACAATTTTTGGAAGTCCTATATATTTTCATGTGCGGAAAGAGAAAAGAAATAAATTGGGTGAATCTGGAAAGAAAGGAATCTTCGTAGGCTATAGTGAAAATACTAAGGGCTATAGAATATATGTGGCTAGTCATAGGGAAGTCAAGATTAGCCATGATGTCACCTTTGATGAAGATATGGATCTTAGCAAAGTTGACAATCTTCCTACTCTAAGGGAATCTAAAGAATCTGACACCAGGAAGCCAGAGGAAAAGGAAGATGAGACGATGCTCGATGTGGAAGAACCTATGGATCCTATTGACCCCCTCCACAAGATCCTTCCTCTTCTAGGAAGAGGCCTTCATGGCTTAGGGGGACACTTGATGATGCTGAAGGACACATTGCACCCAGAGGGACTTTTCAGGTAAGTAAGAAGCCGACTAGGTATCAGGGATACTTGACCATCATGAGCACGATCATTCAAAATGAGCCTTCATCATTTGCAGAAGCTGTCAAGAATCAAGTTTGGAAGGATGCTATGATAGAGGAATATGAATTCATCATGAAAAATGATGTCTGGGATGTGGTCCCTAGACCCTAGGACAAATCCGTTGTCACTTCGAAATGGCTTTACAAGATAATGCATGGAGCTGATGGAAGCACTGAAAAGTATAAGGTTCGTTTTTTTGCTCGTGGCTTCTCTCACAAGGAAGGTGTAGACTATAATGAGATAGTTGCACCTATTTCCCGATACACCACCATCCGCTCGATCGTAGCCCTTGCAGCTTCAAAAGGATGGAACTACATCAGATGGATGTCAAGACTGCATTCTTGCATGGTTCGATCAAAGAGGAAGTCTATGTGGAACAACCCAAAGGATTTAAGATTCATGATCAAGAATCTCATGTGTGTAGGTTGAATAAATCCCTCTATGGGCTGAAGCAAGTACCCTGAGCATGGTATGATAGGATCGATAGCTACTTCATGAAGTTGGGATTCACTAGGAGTGAAGCTGACCCTAACCTTTACTTTAAGGTTGAAGATGAAAAACCTCTCATACTAGTGTTGTACATTAACAACCTCTTTCTGATAGGTGCAGACTCTCTCATTCTCAAATGTAAGAGGGAGTTGGCTTCCAAGTTCGAGATGAAGGACCTAGGACTGATGCATTATTTCCTAGGACTGGAAGTCTGGCAGAAACCGGGGGAGATTTTCCTATCTCAAGGAAAATATGTGGTGAAGATATTGGAGAGATTCGGTTTGGTGGACTACAAGCTGATGACTATCTTGATGGAGCTTGACTTCAAGAAGTTAAGTGGTAGTGCTACCGGACATATTTTACAAAATGCTACCGAGTATCGTCAACTCATCGAAGCATTGATGTCCTTAGTGAACTCCCATCCGGATATATGTTTTCCAGTCAACACATTGAGTCAAAATATGGTTGAGCCTCACCACACACATTGCATTGGTGCCAAGAATCTGTTGAGATATCTTCGTGGCACAATCACTCATGGTTTGAGATACACTACTAGAAATGTGAGACTACATGGATATATCGATGTTGATTGGGCAGGCAGTGTGGTGGACCAAAATAGCGCCTCCAGATGCTACTTCTCTTTGCGATCTGCCTCGATATGCTGGATGAGAAGGAAGTAGAAGTCAGTGGCTTTGAGCATCACCGAGGCAGAGTACATTGCTGCTAGTATGGCCTCTTGTGAGGCGGTCTGGTTGTGGAATCTCTTTAGTGAGCTTTTTGGATTTACATTGGATATCATCGTGATCTTGTGTGACAACCAGAGCGGGATTTGTTTATCATAGAATCTTGTATTTCATGATCATTCCAAGCATATCGATATCAGGTACCACTATATCTAGGATATGGTGCAGCGAGGAGAAATAAGGCTCCAACATATCGGTATAGATGAACAAGTCGCCGACATCTTGACAAAGCCCCTAAGAAAGGTCAAATTCTTGACTTTTCGTGAACGACTTGGTGTTGTTGAAATACCCTCTTATGAGGGTCGTGAATGATGCATACATTGAGCTCTGGGAGCTCTAGGGGGTGCAAGGTACTTCTTGGAGCGACATGCGACCACAGGGAAACTCACCCTCCCCTAGTGATGCACTAAGTATAGGGTGAAAGGTTCAACCTTCCCCTATGACAGCCTGTGGTGACTATGGGATAGGATGATTAGCTATCCTATGGGCTAGGATGATTAGTTCTCTTGTGGTGACTGTTGGACCAGATTATTTGTTCTCCTGTGGAAATGATGATTAGTTCTCCTATCGAGGCATCCTACCCATGCAATCTGGGACTCATGGGAAGTAACTCTCATCTGATCAATGAGTAGGGAAAATGGGTTGGGACCATTAGTAGTACTATCGATGGACGCATCGTTGTATGTACTGTACTCCCTATATTAGGATTACCTCCATTGATCTGGGATCAGTGAGAGTGGTATGACACACTCTAAGGCTGACTTCCGCTCAGTGGAGGATGGTATTATACATCCTCAATCATTTCTTCTTCTTCATAGTTCAGTAGAGCAGAGTAGAGCTAAGCAATGCAAGGCAGTGCATTTGATGGCAGGGATAGGACTAACGGTCAGACGGATTAGCAGATGGAGTTCTCCCTAGTTGAGAGGAAGTGTTCAAATGGAAACTAGGGCTAAACTCCATGTGGGTCACCTTATTTATGGCTGCTAACATTTTTCCTAGATTCCTCTTGTCGAGAGGTGTCGGATTCATCTAAATATTATCCGATTCTGATAAGTATTAATGGAGATATGAATTTATTTGTATTTACTTGACAAATTGTCAAGGTCAGCTAGCAGCTAAATCTATGGCACACATGCCCAATAAATCATATAAGTACAAGTGTGGTTGATTCATTATCAACTCATCTCATCTCAACTCATCTTCTCTCTCATCATATTATTGGGCAAGCAAGAAGGATGAATTAGGGCAGCTTCTCTCGCACGTTCAAGAAGAAGGAAAAATTAGGGTAGCGTTGACTGAATTAGGCCAGCATTTAGGGCAGCGTTGACATTTCTAGGGCTGCATTGAGAAAATGATAGGGTGTTTTATGGAGTGTTGACTAAGTGTTGACCAAGGGAAGACCTGTGCTGACTTTTAGGGGCTGTGTTCACTAGCGTTGACCTGAAAGTTGACCAGTGTTGACTGGTTAGGGCTGACCGCATATTGCTAAAATTTTGATTGTTGTTTTGACTAATTATTATGGATTGTTTTGGGCTGCTAAAGATAGTTGTTGAAGACCGAGTTCTTCAAGTTGACTAGAAGTCAATCCGGGGTTGTTTTGACCAAGTTTGACTTGGCTAATTTAGAGTTTGTTGCTACTGTTATAATATTACAGAATTCTGAATTGTATTATTTCTCTCTGCTGAACTATTGAAGATTAAAGAAGAATTGATCAAAGGGTTCCCCACATTTGGGTTTTTCCCTGGCTAGCCGCCACATCTTGTGTCTCTTGCCTTGGCTTGTTTTTTTTCAATCGTTTAATGTTCTATCTACACTTTAATTTATGTTTATGTGATTTCTAAACAGTGGCTAATAAAAAAATTTGAAATAAACTTCTCTAAGCATAGAACATACCATAATTTAACAAGAAAGAACTGTTGATGTGATAATGTGTGGGGTTGAAGATTAAAATTAGGTATTTCAGTCAAGAAGTGGGTGCTCTATAGTTTGATGAGAACAAGCAGAAAAAATTGCAACTATATCATAGAGAATGTAAAAAAACAGATCTAGAAAAATGAACAAAAGAGCAGAAGTCAGAGTTCATAACATATAAAATAAAAAGATGTGTTCAAGTTGCATATTTGAAGCATGAGATTAAGGTTGCAAAAAATAAACTTAGGGAAATATTGATTAGGAAAGAAGATTCTCAAGGGGATTTAATCGAATCAATGAATAGAAGAAAGAATAGGTAGTTTGTAGCAATTTACAGGGTAAGTTCCTCAGACAGAACACCAAAAGGACACCGCTCACAAACAGATCACAGATCAATACACCAGTATTTTGACGTGGTTAAATCCCTCAGAGAGGGAAACAGTCCACGGCCTGCGCCAACGTGGCTACTACAGGCAATTTATTAATAAAAGAATGAAAATTTACATAAGCTTCTCTCATGCACGGTTAACCTACAAATGACCCTCCATGCGCTTTAAATAGAATTCATGGACCAATCGGGTGTCAAGCCACGGATCAAGTGTCGGTAATACCGAGGAGAGAATGACCCGTCGGATCACTACATATCGTGACCGTCGGATTGTAAGTTACAAATGTACATGTTAAAGAAACACACTTTACCTAACTCTATACCTAACTCTATACTAGACCAAGTTGAACTTAACTATTCCTATGTGTCGGAATATCCTAACATCCCCCCTTAAGAACAACTTGGGCTAGGATTGAAGGATTTACAATATGACACAATAGGAGAAGGAAGGAGGCACTAGAGCCTATCCCCCCTTAGTGACAACTTCCTGAACTCCAAGCATATATCGAAGTTTAGTGAACTTCGCCTCTGTTAGAGCCTTTGTGAAGATGTCTGCAACCTGATCATCTGTTGAACAATATTGCACTTCAAGAACATGGTCATGAATGAGCTTTCTGATGAAGTGCATGTGTAGTTCAATGTATTTGCTGCGCTGATGCTGAACTGGATCTTTGCAAAGCTGAATGGCACTTTGATTATCACACCAAAGTGTAGTCGGATGCTGCTGCTCAAAGCCAAATTCTGATAGGATCTGACGAAGCCACAGGGCTTCCTTACTAGCTTCCACGGCACCACGATACTCTGCTTCTGCTGACGAAAGAGAAATGGCAGCCTGTTGCTTACAAGCCCATGTAATAGGTTCTGAACCAAGAGTGAAGACATAACCGACAGTAGACTTCCGATCATCAGGGTCACCAGCCCAATCAGAATCAGTGAAACCAACTAATAGAAGAGCTTCTTTGGCACTGTAATGAATCCCAAACTGTACTATACCTCGAACATAACGAAGTATTCTTTTAGCTGCTTTCCAATGACTTTCACGGGGATTTTGCATAAAACGAGCAACAAGGCCAACAGCAAAGGAAAGGTCAGTACGAGTATGGGTTAAATACAAGAGTTTTCCTACAAGTTGACGGTATAAGGTAGCATCAACTTCAGGAGAAGTACAAGAGACTGAAGGTTTGACTCCAGACTGAAAGGGAGACGGAGCTGGCTTACAATCTTCCATGTGAAAACGACGAAGAATATCACAAGCATACTTGGATTGGGAAAGGGAAATACCCTCCTTGGACTGCAAGACTTGAAGACCGAGAAAATAGTGTAAGTGTCCTAAGTCTGTCATTTCAAATATCTTTTTAAGGCTGGACTTCACATGGTTTATAAGGTTGGGATCACTACCAGTAAGAATAAGATCATCAACATAAAGAACAAGGATGATAAGAGAGTTGCCCACTTTCTTGGTTTGGAGAGTATTGTCAGAATAACACCTAGAAAAGCCAGATTCTAAAAGAAAGCTTTCCATTTTGGCATACCAAGCCCGAGGAGCTTGCTTGAGACCATAAAGAGATTTCTTAAGTCGACATACAAGGCTGGAGTCTGTTTG